>JAINUG010000620.1:22500-62500 GCA_029706075.1 Aldrovandia affinis | reverse complement strand
TCAGCCTCTCTATCCTCTATTTATGTTCCTGAATGTTCTGTAAAACTGTGTGATCTGTGATGAGGGAGAGAGGAATCAAAGACACGGAAACACGTGAGCAGAGAGACGGCGTCCATCGCTGCAGGACAGCACTGCAGAGGTGAGCCTAACCCCGCGTTATAATAATAATAATAAACTTTATTTATATAGCACCTTTCATACATGAAATGCAGCTCAAAGTGCTTCACAATTATAAAATCTAATTAAAAAGCAGAGAAGATGGCGATCTTAATTGAAAATGCATAAATAGAGGCATTTAAGTGCATAGCTAAAAGCCTTTAAGGTACATGGAAAGAAAAAGTGCATAGATAAAAAAACCTTTCAGGTACATAAAAGAAAAATACGTTAAAAGTACATAAAATAAAATAAAATAAAATCAATCATTTAAAAGCTTGTTTTAAAAAGGTATGTTTTGAGCTGTTTTTAAAAAAATGCCAGCCGAGTCTGCCATCCTAATGTCCTGCGGGAGAGTGTTCCAAAGTATTGGGGCATTCTAACAGGGGGGGCGATACTAGGCGAATAAATCAAAGCAGAGTGAAAAGCGATGTTATGTGGGAGTTGCCCCCTGGGCGCTGGTCTGAGGTCAGTTTCGCGTTTTTCTACCTAATGGTCATGGTTAGGATTTGGGTATAGCTAGCTGGTCCTGAGCCAGTACTGACGGGCGCCTTCTCCCTTGAGGAAGTGAAGCGGTCGCCACCAAAGATACACTAAACATAAGAACTACATTACCCATAACCCTCTACTATATTACATAAGAACATAAGAATACATAATGATGAGAACGGGCCGTTCGGCCCATCTAGGCTCATCATGTCCTAATCTAAAGAGTATCCAGTACTGCATCTAGCCTGGACTTGAGTAGCCCAAGTGTTTCTGCCTCTACTACCCGACCTGGCAAGCTGTTCCAGGCATTGACAACTCTCTGTGTAAAGAAAAACTTCCTAATATCTGTGCGGAATTTGCCTTTAACTAATTTCCACCTGTGGCCTCTTGTTCTGCTGACCCCACTTATCTTAAAAAATCTTTGGTATTTCACTTTGTTAATCCCTTTTAGGAATTTAAAACCTCAATCAAATCCCCCTAAGTCTCCGTTTGCTAAATTTAAATAGATTGAGTGCCTTAAGTCTATCATCATAACTTTGACCTTTCATACCCGGTATCAGTTTAGTTGCCCTTCTTTGCCCGCCTATCCTTTCTCTCTTTTGTCGCTTAGTTTTGATGAAGGGAAGAAAGAAGAGATGTGGACTGTGTAAATAAAAACTTTTTTGCCTTTAACTAATTTCCACCTGTGGCCTCTTGTTCTGCTGACCCCACTTATCTTAAAAACTCTTTGGTACTGTACTTTGTTAATCCCTTTTAGGAATTTAAAACCTCAATCAAATCCCCCTAAGTCTGCGTTTGCTAAGTTTAAATAGATTGAGTGCCTTAAGTCTATCATCATAACTTTTACCTTTCATACCAGGTATCAGTTTAGTTGCCCTTCTTTGGACTTTTTCAAGAGCTTCAATATCTTTCTTGTAGTGCGGTGCCCAGAACTGCACACAGTATTCTAAGTGCGGTCTGACAAAGGCGTTATATAACATTAATATAACCTCCTTTGATTTGTACTCAATACTTTTTGCTATGTATCCTAGCATCCTGTTGGCTTTTTTCACTGCAGTAGTGAATGGATAAATATTTTTTCAGTATATGTGGCTCCAGTGGGGATTGAACCCACAACCTAAGCGTTGCCAACGCTGTGCTCTACCAACTGAGCCACAGAGAACCACAAGATACACTAAACATGGGGGCTGTGGAATAGAATTATACAATTCCCAGAGAGAGCACCTCCCATCTTTCTGTGACTGCATGGAGGCTGCCATTGAGACAACTCCATTTTCATGTAGCCACTTTTCTTCTTCTGTTGAGTGTTTAAGGGGAGACTACCCCCCAAAAACATGCCGAAAAACATGGCGAAAATAGATTTTCTATGACTATAGACGGTATTTCCTGATGTATGGGCTGATACGAGGACATAGACACAATCTCTTCTGTAAAAAGTTTCTTTTCTAATGTGTCGACATAAAAAACACATATGTTGACATATGTTGACACATATGATGGTGTTAGTGCCCTAGGCGATATATGCCAATTAGGCCTAATTAGCACCTAATTAGCATAATAAACATACAATTCAGAAAACTTGCAATACATTTTTTCTTAGTTTTTATGTACATAACAAACTGGGAATGTGTTCATAGTGATATCTATTTTCTTTCTTTTTTTGCCTATCTAGGGGGGTAGTCTCCCCTTAAGATGTGTATTTCCCAACATTAGCGATTTATGCCACCTGTGCGTCTGGATTGTTGGTTTCTTCAACCTACGCCATAGAAATAAGATACTGTAGCGGTCCTGAGAGGGTCGGCCCTCATTCAAATGTGTGTGCGGGGCATTGTGGGGGAACGTCACTCAGGTTACCTAAAGAGACACCAGCGAACGTACACAGGGGAGAGGCCGTACCACTGTGCACAGTGTGGGAAGAGTTTCAGTCTCTCACCCCGCATTCTAACAGCGGGCGATACTAGGCGAATAAATCGCACAGTGGGCGTTCCCCACGCTTGACTGGCTTCCTCAAAAGTGCTTCCGACGTGCATACAACATTTTTGCATGGTAAACGAATAGTTCATCATAGATTTTGAGAATCTTTATTATAAATATTAGTTGGCTAGCAGTATTGTTTCCTTCAATCATGAACCGCAAACTCAAACTCAGAAGGCTTTTTACAATTGCGGCCAATTTTACTTGCGCTGAAAACGCTGGCAATTTGTCTCGGTACGTTTTTTCCCAAACGTACCCATGCGATAAAAATTGCCTTTTAACCAACACAAACATTAAATAAGATGTATGTAGGCCATATAAGTTTAGCTAGCTATAAATATTTATGCTTTTAGGATTAAATAAAGTATGGGGGTACTGCAGATCGCTGTTATCAGTTTCTCCTCATTCATGTTGAAGTGTCGGAACTAGGAACAAAATTTCGGTGTTGGTTTCCGCGTGGAAGGTAAAAAGAGCAAGACATGAATTTGATTGGCTCTTACCAGGCGATATCGCCCGAAAGTTCAGAATTTTCAACTTTTCTGTGTCGCCGCCACGCCTACAAATCGCGGAATCGGCCAATCACCGGAAGTCGCCCGCTCTCATAGACAATCAATGCATTTCGGGCAACTAGTTGCCGAATCGCCCCCTGTTAGAATGCAGGGCACTTCAACATGAGTGAGGAGAAACTGTTAACAGCGGTCTGCAGTACCCTCATACTTTATTTAATCCTAAAAGCATAAATATTTATAGCTAGCTAAACTTATATGGCCTACATACATCTTATTTAATGTTTGTGTTGGTTAAAAGGCTATTTTTTATCGCATGGGTACGTTTGGAAAACGCTTGGAAAACGTATCGAGACAAATTGCGAGCTGTTTCAGCGCAAGTAAATGGCTCTAATTGCAAAAAGCCTTCTGAGTTTGAGTTTGCGGTTCATGATTGAAGGAAACAATACTGCTAGCCAACTAATATTTATAATAAAGATTCTCAAAATCTATGATGAACTATTCGTTTACCATGCAAAAATGTTGTAAGCACGTCGGAAGCATTTTTGAGGAAGCCAGTCAAGCGTGGTGAACGCCCACTGGGCGATTTATTCGCCTAGTATCGCCCCCTGTTAGAATGCAGGGTAATGCTCCTCATTCACACCTGAGCCACATCTTACATACCTCTGCACACCTGTTCTCGCCTCCTGCAACCTCTGTTAATGGAGAGACGGGGCGGGTGAGTGTGTGGGTTATGCCCTACATGGCTTATAGTGAAACTTAATCGAAGAGCGATTAAACACACAGACCTCTAGTCACAGGGAGTATACTGACATTAAACACACAGACCTCTAGTCACAGGGAGTATACTGACATTAAACACACACACCTCTAGTCACAGGGAGTATACTGACATTAAACACACACACCTCTAGTCACAGGGAGTATACTGACATTAAACACACACACCTCTAGTCATGGCGAGTATACTGTCATTAAACACACAGACCTCTAGTCACAGGGAGTATACTGTCATTAAACACACACACCTCTAGTCACAGGGAGTATACTGTCATTAAACACACACACCTCTAGTCACAGCGAGTATACTGACATTAAACACACACACCTCTAGTCACAGGGAGTATACTGACATTAAACACACAGACCTCTAGTCACAGGGAGTATACTGACATTAAACACACAGACCTCTAGTCACAGGGAGTATACTGACATTAAACACACACACCTCTAGTCACAGGGAGTATACTGACATTAAACACACACACCTCTAGTCACAGGGAGTGTACTGACATTTGGTCGCAGCGGCGTATTGGGCAGCAGTGCGACAGCCTGTGCGAACACGGCAAATTCGGTTTCATTTGAAGTGTACGGAGCCCTTAAAGGAGGGATTGTGTGTTTAATGCAGACTCTGTTCACAGCAGATTCTTCAGTATTTACCTTCGCCGTTTTCTTTATCAATCTGTAGCCCAGCTACCCCAGGTAGCCCAGGACGGCACAGACGACCAGCACACAGTTAACAATGGAAAACATTCCAACTGGTTTCAACAGATCAGCACCTGAGAAAGAGGGAGAGAAAGAGGGAGAAAAAGAGGGAGAGAAAGAGGGAGAAAAAGAGGGAGAGAAAGAGGCGAATTGAAAGATGCGCCCCCATGTATGTGTCTGTGTGTATCAGACTGCAGTGTGTATCACATCACACCACAAAAAAAAAAAAATATATATATATATATATATTTAAAAAATATTGAACAAAAAAATTGGACAAACAAAAAATATATATAAAAATATATAAAAATGTAAAAAAATAAAACAAATAATAATTGTAAAAAAAAATTCACCAAAAAAAAAAAAAAAAACATTTAAAAATGACAAAATAAAAAATTACTCAAAATTTCAGTTAAAAAAAAAAAAAAAATATATATATATATATATATATATATATAAAAATTGGACAAAAATATATATATAAAAAAAAAAAAAAAAAAAAAAAAAAAAAAATATTGAACCAAAAAATTGGACAAAAAAAAGCAATAAAAATTGTAAAAAGAAAAAAAAATTGAAAAAAAAAAAGAAAAGAAAAAAAAATATCACAAAAAAAAAAAAAAAAAAAAAAGACTAAATAAAAATTACTCTAAATTTCAGTACTAGAGACTGCAGTGTGTATCTGTGTGTGTCAGACTGCAGTGTGTGTGTGTTGTCAGACTGCAGTGTGTGTGTCTGTGTGTGTATCACACCACAAAAATATATATATATTTAAAAAAATATTGAACAAAAAAATTGGACAAACAAAAAATATATAAAAAATATAAAAATGTAAAAAGAAAAAAAATAATAAAAAAAAATTTCTTTTTTTTTTTTTTAAATGACAAAATAATAAATTACTCAAAATTTCAGTAAAAAAAAAAATATATATATATATATATATATATTAAAAAAAACAAAAAAAAATATATATCTAAAAAATGTTAAAAAAAATTAAAAAAGTGTAATGTGTGTGTGTGTATCAGACTGCAGTGTGTATCAGAGACTGCAGTGTGTATCTGTGTGCAGAGAGGGGGATTACAGGAGATCTTACTTGAAGGAGCAGCGGCTGGTTCAGGAAAAGAAACACAAGACGTTCATAATTAGTGTGGACTCTGTTTAATGTTGATTGTGTAACTAACTAAAAATCGGAAACAAAATGTATGTATATATATATATATATATATATATATTTAAAGATAATTTGTAAACAAACTGGTGAAAATTTTGGTTACCAGGTGGTTCTGTGTGTCTCAGTAGGTAGAGCATGGTTCTGTGTGGCTCAGTAGGTAGAGCACAGCGTTGGCAACGCTTAGGTTGTGGGTTCAATCCCCACTGGGGCCACATATACTGAAGATGTATGCATTCACTACTGTAAGTCGCTTTGGATAAAAGCGTCTGCTAAATGGCGTATATATATTTTTTAAGATAATTTTTAAACAAACTAGTGAACATTTTCATCCATCCAATTTTACTTGTATTAAAAAAAAATTCTTTACACCTTGAGTTACACATTTGTTGTAGTTACCCTGACTGACATAAATATTACACATTTTATAACTTATAAAGCACAGAATAATTTAACCTCTCCCATATCACATACACACACAGCAGCATGAATAACACACACACACACACACACACACACAGCAGCATGAATAACATAGTGTACACGCACACGCACACACACACACACACTTACCATTCACATTCAGCCGGTACTGGTACTCTTTACTGCGGTCAGCGTCATTATTCAGAAGTGCATACACCCCAGAATCCTCCACCTTCAGCCCAGAAATGGAGAAGAGTCCAGTGGCGCTGTTCCACTGCACTCTGCCCTCTCTGAAGTCTGTAAACCGACTACCTGTGACATCTCCGATGGTTTGTGGGCTATCACCTTGGTGAGTTAACGTCCCAGATTTCTTTACTGCATCTGGGAAAGCCACACTCTGCCACACTACGCCATTCAGCACCACGTTCTGGGCAGAGGACACTCCCAGTCCTGGAGACACACAGAAGGACCATCATCAGAGACCAACACCAGATAATATATACTACATTTTATACCACACACACGCACGCACACACACACAATCACCTCACTCACACACACACACACTCACACACCCACACACACTCACACACTCACTCACACACTCACACACGCACACTCACATACACTCACACACACACGCTAACTTCAATCGATAAACTCATAGTAGCCTAGCTTATAGTTTGTAAATGGTTCAATAAAGAATGAAATTATTTTACCTGAAACGTGTGTTGGTGATTTAAAAAAATAATCATTTTTAAAGGTCCGGTCAACTTCAGGCAGTATAGTTCCCTGACGACTTCCTGTTTGCCGACTTCCTGTTTCCATTTTGAACGCGACGCGCTGTAGTAACTGCTGCTCCAGGTTTTCGCTGCCCGCATTTTCTACACTTTTATACTGATTTGGATACAAAACTCTTTTCTATTTTTAATCTTTTTCGGTTATTCCTAACTAACCAACCTATACGGGACTCGAGCACCGTGGTTTTCTGTTCGACACCCAAGAAAACATTTACGGTAAGGAATTCGACCATGGCTTCCTCCCTTGTTTCCTGCTTGGAGTGCAATATGTTTAGTGTTAGTTCTGACGCCAAGTTTAACGTAACTGGTATTTGTAGGAAGTGTGAACTTAATTTAGAATTGGCGCAGAAAATAGTTGAGCTTGAGGACCGCATCCGGACGCTTCGCCAGATTCAGGAAGGAGAGAGTTACATAGAGTCTTTTCTGTTGGCGCCGGACGCACCAGGGAGTTTAAATAGCCTGAACATTAGTGCTATTCCCCCAGCAGAGCCTTCGCAGCAAGGCGCTTTTGTCATGGTTCGAGGGAGGCATAGTCGCCGTCCCAAGGAGGTCATACACCTAACTCACGTTTCGAATCGTTTTTCCCCACTCAGTAATACACCTACTGAGAAAGCTCTGATAATTGGCGATTCCATTTTACGAGACGTGAGGATAGAGTCACCAGCGACCATAGTCCAATGTTTGCCTGGGGCCAGAGCTACCGACGTGGAGGCAAACTTAAAGGTGCTAGCTAAGAATAATCGTAAATATTCTAAAATTATTATCCACGCTGGCACCAACGATGTCCGACTTAGGCAGTCGGAGATCACTAAAAATAATTTTGTTTCGGTGTGTAAGCTCGCTAAAACACTCAGTCGGGAAGTAATTATCTCTGGCCCTATCCCTACCCGTAGGAGTGACGAAGTCTACAGTAGACTCACGTTGCTAAATCGCTGGATGGCTAACTGGTGTACTGACAACGACTTGGGCTTCATAGACAATTGGCCTACTTTTTTGGGGAAAGCCTGGCTTACTGAAGAGAGACGGACTCCACCCGAACTGGAGAGGTTCTCTTCTATTATCTAGAACATTATCCCGTAGTATAAATTCGCAAAGTTTATGACCTCTCAGAGCGCTAGCCAGGCAGCAGACTTCTGGTCCTAAACCACTGTCTGCTAGCTTCCAAAAACCCGTGACTAGCTTAGCTATTGAGACTGTGTCTGTCCTCGTTTTGGAAATGGTTTTAGAAGTAAAAAGCTATCTGAGCACACTGGCTGTCGTGGCATTTGTGTACACAATCTTATTTATATTAAAACCTCTCAGCCTGCAGTAAGTGTTGCCTGTAGTAAGACGCATCTTAAATGTGGATTGTTAAATGTTAGATCACTTTCCCCCAAGGCAGTTCTTGTGAACGAACTAATCACCGACCATAGTTTTGACCTGATTAGTTTCACTGAAACCTGGCTTAGGCCTGACGAATACAGTGCACTTAATGAGGCATCTCCCGATGGTTATGCCAGCTGCCAAGCGCCGCGTCTGTCCGGGTAGAGGGGGCGGTGTTGCTGTGATTTTTTCGACAAAATTTAGTTTTACACCTAAATGTGGGGATAAGTTCTCCTCTTTTGAATCGCTTTCTATGCTTTCTGGACGGTCAAAAGATCTAGTTACCTCAGTGCAATCCTTCCTCTTAATAACTATTTATAGACCACCTGGACCGTATACTGTTTTTCTCTCCGAGTTTGCAGAGTTTTTATCAAGCTTGGCAACTATGGCGGATAAAGTTGTGATTGTTGGAGATTTCAACATACATGTTGATAATGACAGTGACCCTTTAGGACTGGCTTTTGCAGCTATTATTGACTCTGTCGGTTTTGTTCAAAATATATCTGAACCAACCCACCGCCACAATCATACCTTAGATTTAGTCTTATCCTATGGTATCGATGTCGAGAATATCATTGTGTCTCCCCATAATCCTGTACTATCGGATCACTTTTTGATTTATTTTGAAATTCAGGTAAATATTCCTATTAAATCGGAACCTAAATACTATTCCAGCCGCTCTATAAATTCATTGACGGCTTCAAAATTTATAAACTTACTTCCCGAATCCTTAGTATCAAGTCAGGACCCAAATAGCCTTTTGTCAATTGATCATCAAACTGATGCGTTAAATCACATTTTACGGAATACACTTGATGCGGTCGCACCCCTCAAGAGAAAAAAATGCAGTGAGAAGAAACTTGCACCCTGGTTTACCGACCATACCCGTTGCCCTTAAACAAGTTTCAGAAAATTAGAACGCAGATGGCGCTCTACCAATTTAGAGGTTTTTCGCTCTGCTTGGAAGGACAGCCTCATCGAATACAAGCACGCTCTTACTACAGCTAGGTCATCGTACTTCTCGAAACTAATTGACCAGAATAAAAACAACCCAAGACTTCTATTTAACACGGTAGCTAAACTGACAAAAAAACAGTCTTCAGTTTCCATCAGTTATCCTTCTAACTATAATTCAAATGACTTTATGAACTCGTTTACTGATAAGATTGAGACAATCAGAGAACAAATTATGAAAATGACTCCAATATCTAGCACTCCAACTGCCGAGATAGCACAGGGCTATCAGGAGCAGGGTTGCGTAGAGACCCTTGAGTTTTTCACTCCCTTGGATCTGGACAAATTCAGTAAACTGGTTATGTCCTCCAAATCATCTACATGTCTGTTAGACCCCATACCAACAAAGCTTATTAAAGAGCTTTTGCCTGTGCTAGGCCAGCCCATGTTAGATATCATAAATACATCCCTATTATTGGGTTGCGTACCTAGGTCTTTAAAAGTAGCAGTAATCAAGCCTCTTCTAAAGAAACCAAATCTTGATCCTGTTAATCTGAAGAACTATAGGCCCATTTCAAATCTGCCCTTTTTGTCAAAAATTTTAGAGAAATCTGTAGCTCAACAATTAACTGCTTTCCTAAAAACGAATAATCTATATGAAACATTACAATCAGGTTTTAGACCAAACCATAGCACTGAGACAGCACTTATTAAAGTTGTAAATGACTTACTGTTAGCATTGGACACTGGTTGTGTTTCTATTCTAGTGCTCCTTGACATAAGTGCTGCTTTTGACACTATTGACCACCAGATTCTCCTTCATAGGCTAGAAAACCTGGTTGGTTTTGCGTGGACGGGCACTCTCATGGTTTAAATCATACTTATTAGACCGGTTTCAATTTGTGCAATTAGATCAAGAGTTCTCTGACTACTCTCAGGTTAAATATGGTATTCCACAAGGCTCAGTGCTGGGACCATTACTGTTCTCATTATACTTGCTACCACTCGGTAATGTTATTCGTAAACATGGTGTAAATTTCCATTGCTATGCCGATGATACACAGCTGTACATATCAATGAAACCAGGTGAAACACTTAAACTCACTCAATTAGAGGCTTGTATCTCTGATATAAAGAACTGGATGACAGTAAATTTCCTGCTTTTAAATTCAGATAAAACAGAGATGATGGTTTTGGGGCCCAAAAAAATTAAGGAACAAGTTGGATCTGCAGTTAAATGCAGGTGATTGCATAGTTACATCAAGTATTATGGTTAAGAACCTTGGTTTTATTATTGATCAGGACCTTACATTTGACACTCATATTAAAAACACTTCCAGAGTAGCTTTCTTTCACCTAAGAAACATAGCTAAAATTCGGCACTTTCTGTCATTAGAGGATTCTAAAACCTTGATGCATGCTTTTGTTGCATCGAGGCTAGACTATTGTAATGCCTTATTATCCGGCTCCTCTAGTAGCTCTCTAAAGAGTCTTCAACTAGTACAGAATACAGCGGCACGTATTTTGACTAGATCCAAAAGTATGAGCACATTACTCCAGTGTTAGCATCACTACATTGGCTTCCTATTAAATATCGGGCTGATTATAAAGTACTGTTGCTAACTTTTAAAGTAGTAAACGGACTTGCACCTTTATATCTGACCGAAATGATTGCCCCCTATAAGCCGACCACACTGCTTCGTTCACAAGAAGCCGGCCATCTATTACTCCCTAGAATTTTGAAGAGCACAGCTGGTGGTAGAGCCTTCTCTTTTAGAGCTCCTCTGTTGTGGAACGGTTTACCAAGGCATGTTAGGGATTCGGACACAGTTTCAATTTTTAAGTGTAGATTAAAAACATATCTTTTCAGCCTAGCTTACTGCCAAACATAGTCGATTGTTTGGAACTCTCACATGGCTGCGTGTTTTCTCTGTCCCTCTCCTAATAGATATGCTGCCATAGCTTACACCTGTTGGGGCTATCTGTATATTTCCTATGCTTGTGCTCCCCTGCTCTTACATAATGCTACTGGCTATAGCACTGCTTTTTTTTCTGACTGCATGTTCTCTTCTCTGCCTCGGCCTCTGACTCGGGGCACCTGCCCCTGAGCCCTAGATCCTGCGAGAAGTGTGAGCTGCCCCCATCAACCCTCACCCCCACGCCAACCCCAGTTCCTGGATCTGGACCCTCTCCGCGTGGTTTAGCCCCGCCCCGCTGACTACCTAACTCAGACTAACCTTGGACTGACCATGACATGGTCTTTTTTGGACATACCCTGTGCCGGCCAGAAGAGGATGGGCTCCCCCCCTTTTTAGTCTGGTTCCTCCCAAGGTTTCTCCCTACCTAGGGAGTTTTTCCTTGCCACTGTTGCCGTTAGGCTTGCTTTTGGGGGGGTCTAGGCCTGGGTTCCCCCTCTGTTAAGCGTTTTGTGACAATTCTGTTGTGAAAAGCGCTATACAAATAAACTTGATTTGATTTGATTTGATAGGCGTAGCGAATGGCACAATGTGGCAAATTACACAAGGAAGCAACAAACTGTAATCTTGTGTCATTCGCTACATTGCGTCTTTCGCTATGAGAAAACGAAAAGGAACTACAAGACACTTTCTAAGCCTTATTATATTTGTATCTTTTATCAATCAATCAATCAATCTTTATTTTTGTATAGCGCCATTTACAAACAGGTTGTCACACAGCGCTTCACAGTTGGCATTTTCCAGAGGGAATCAAAAAACCAGAAAACCATTCGAGCCAATGTGGGAGACTGGAAAATTGAATCGAGCCTGGCCTTGAATACCCCTAGTGTCTCAGCCTCCACTACATGTCCAGGCAAGCTATTCCACGCATTGATCACTCTCTGTGTGAAAAAATATTTCCTAGTGTCCGTGTGAAATGTACCCTTTTGTCAGTTTCCATTTATGCCCCCTCGTTCTGCTAACCGAACTCAACTTGAATAATTTCCTAAAATCCACTTCGTTAATTCCTTTAATAAATTGAAAAGCCTCAATCAAATCTCCCCTAAGTCTCCTTTTACTAAGCTTGAAGAGTCCAAGTGTGACGGTGTTGGTTCTGCCCTGCAGCGAGTTTTGAACCGAGGGGAATCTCCGACGTGACAAGAGAGCGATTAAGGTCGCGGAGCTAAAGACTCATGTCGCTAACTCCGGGAACTAATCGCACTCTTATCCACGTCACTCGGCAGCGGGTGCTCACTGAGCCCATCTGCTACACAAGCATCTCTAGCTTTTCTTAATAAATGTAACACTTGCACTTGGGGCAGGCAGTGTGGTATAATGGTTAGGGAGCTGGGCTTGTAACGTTAAGGTTGCAGGTTCAATCCCCAGGTGGGACACTGCCGTTGTACCCTTGAGCTAAAGGTACTTAACCTGAATTGCCTCAGTAAAATATCCAGCTGTATAAATGGATTGTAAAGAAATGTAAACTGTAAGTCGCTCTGGATAAGAGCGTCTGATAAATGCCTGTAATGTAATGTAATGGTGTAGTCTCTCACACACACACACAGAGGATTGTGGGTAGTGTAGTCTTAGCGTAATGTACTTCTTTGCAGTTCAAACTTCACTTTCACTTCAGTGAGCACAGCAGACATGCTTCAGCTAGCAGCATGATACAAATGGATGATTGGATGATATAAATGGATGATTGCAAGCGAGAAGGAACTATCTTGTCCCCCTGATAGAACCATTTGTTATGGTATACTCGTTGAATTAACGACCAGCTATTTTGCATAACAGCGGCGCAAAATAGAACTAACGGCCAGATATTTGCTTGACGACACTAAAGCAATATCCTCAAAGCAGAGTTGCGCAAGAATATTTTAATTTCAGCTGATTAAGTCGATAAAAACCAATGAAGATAAGAGTAACTAATTGAATTGAATGTCTTTATTGTCATTATACCAGGGTACAACGAAATTAAGATAGACTCATCTTAAATGTGCAGGACAACATACAACACAGTCACGAACAACATACAGTATACCAACAGTAGTAGAAAAAATAAGAAAAGGAGAAAAATACCCAACAATAATGAAAAAAAATAAAAATAATAAATATATATATATATATATATAATACACAAAAACACAAAATATAGGCTACACACAAAATATAGGCTACATATAATAGATAATCATTGTTGGTAACCGTGGTGTAAAGGGGAATAAACCACTTTGGGCTAATACTTATCCCCTTCACTCACCAGACATGTGCAGTGTTAGCAGTTTTAATAGCTACCGGTTTGAACTGTTGCCCTCCGGAGGCGCTACAGGTGCATGGGATCCAGAACAAACAGGCTGAAAGACAGTTTCTTCCCCAGTGCAATAACCACCTTGAACTCAAACATGCACTGATCCCCCCCTTCCCCCCTTCCCCCCCTCCCCACTGTGCAATATAAGCCACTTCAGTGCAATATCTGGTGCAATACTTATGTACGGTACAGTGCAATATGTGCAGATTTAATTTAAGTAGCCTATATTTGTGTATTATATATATATATATTTATTTTTTATTTTATTTTTTTCTATTATTGTTGGGTATTTTTCTACTACTGTTGGTATACTGTATGTTGTTCGTGACTGTGTTGTATGTTGTCCTGCACATTTAAGATGAGTCTATCTTAGTTTCGTTGTACCCTGGTATAATGACAATAAAGACATTCAATTCACTTCAATTCAATTCAATAAACCACTTCCGGCTGTCCCGTTATTGGGAAATTGGCAAACGACCTCGGTTTTTTGGATAAGACTTATCCACTTCACTCGCCAGACATGTGCAGTGTTAGCAGTTTTAATAGCTACACTAGCCTCGTTACTTTAGATTGTGTTGCTACAGCTGGGTTTCACCGTAGCAAGAGAGTTTTCTAGTTCACCAGAAACCACAAGATAAAATGTTAAATTAACGTCCTGGATACCTTTTATTTAGTACTGAACTTGCGATATATCATTTTGAAAGCACTAAACACACATTCGGAGGACTTCTGGCAGGATTTCCTTCATCTTCGCTACTGAAGATCGGCCGCCGAGGTTACAAACAACACAAACTTTTGTGTTTTTACTCTGGTTTTTAAATATATTTATTATCCAGTATGCTGTTATGTCCTGTATGTCTTGTGTGTTCTTTCACTCCTGTACCATTGCTGCTGTGACAAACCAAATTCCCCCGCCCGGGATTAATAAAGGCTATTCTATTCTATTCTATTCTATTCTATTCTATTCTATTCTAAACAATCACACAACAACACAAACATAACCGCATATTTGCATAAAAGCTAGCGCAACAACTAGCCGCTAGCTAACTACACACAGATACTTACAAGCACTTAGCAACAAGCTACGCTAACAGGGGGTAAGATCGGCCACATTACTGATAACTAACTCGTTTATGACAACGAGGAAGAGGTGGAAAAGGTGCCTTTATACGTACCGATCATTAGAAGCAGAACTATTGAGAGAATACTCCTCATCTTTGGAGAAGGACGCAAGCAGTGTTGTCCAAACCCCGTCTGTTATTGTGCTGTGCGTCATTCATCACGTGGTCAGTGGCGTCATTTCAGCAAAAGCCAAGGTGTGGCAAGGGAAGGTGTGCACCCCCTGGTGGACACTATTTGTCAAATCAGTTGTGCAATAGTCAATTTTGGTGAGTTGTTTCTGTACAATTTACTTATATATGTAGGTAACATTAATAAACAAAGGAGACAACTACAGTATGCAACTAGTAAACCTATTTTTTAATTCCAGTGGATCATAATGAGTGTTAATGATCAATAATGATCATCAATAAGTGTTATACAAATCATTTTTAAGGGAAATGTAGTGATAAGCGCTACTGGACCTCATCGGCGTAAGGCACGTTAGTTAGCTTGTTAGCTTCACAATCGCGGGTGACGTTAAGTCCGGTTTTTCACTAAAATAACATATAGAACGTGTTCGCATTGACACAACACGACATGGACTTGTTCATGAATATGTTACATTTGAATTAACAGTATTATGGCATTTATACAGTTTGTTTAACCCACCTGAATGAATGAGAATAACGGACAAGGTTTTTGAGTTACCTTTGTGGAGCGGATGAAATCACATACAATGACAAAACGTAGGCTATTTCAGATTGATTTAAAATAAAAAATGTGGCTAGAAGCCAAGGTATGGCGAGTGCCATAACTTGCCATACCAAAACGATGCCCCTTCACATGCTCCTCACTCTATTCATGATGTGGCAATCACCCCCAACGCCGTGACTTCTTGCAGCGATTGGCAGTGCATCTGCCGGTATTAAGCTGCGCTCATATTCTCCTGAGACCCGGCAATTCATTTTTGGTCACTGTAGTGCACATTATGTTTTTGCTAAGTCCTCCCATTCTACAGATGTCACTCTATTGAGTCCTGGTGTTCCTTAGAGAGGACAACTGTAGCTTTAAGATGACATCACATGTGGGGGGGTGTTGCCTTGCCAACTTTGTACTTATGTTATCATATCATAATCATATCATAATTTCCATTTTTTTAGTAGACAGCTCTATGACAGAGGCACAATCGACATTAATGAAGTCCTATTTTACACTACAGTGCACATGTTGTAAAAATTGTATAAAGTTACGTTTAAAAAAAACAACCTTTGCAATGTGTTTTTTTTAACACCCCAACACTTAATTTACTTTAAATTAAAACAATTTTCCTGGGTCTCAGGAGGATATTCGTATCTTGTGCAAGCTTAACTTGTAGCCTGCAGTCATGCGGTTTTAAAATGAGTGGCGCCTGACGTCCCCGTTCAGAGTGGAAAAACGCGTCTACGCGCTCCCGAATTGTAACCATCCATCCATCCATTATCTAAGCCGCTTATTCCTGGTCAGGGTCGCGGGGGGGGGCTGGAGCCTATCCCAGCATGCGTTCCGGGCGAGAGGCAGGAATACACCCTGGACAGGTCGCCAATCCATCGCAGGGCACACACACCATTCACTCACACACTCATACCTACAGGGCAATTTAGACTCTCCAATTAGCCTAACGTGCATGTCTTTGGACTGTAGGAGGAAACCGGAGTACCCGGAGGAAACCCACGCGGACACGGGGAGAACATGCAAACTCTGCACAGAAAGGCCCCCGGCCTGGATTCGAACCCGAGACCTTCTTGCTGTGAGGCGACAGTGCTATCCACTGCACCACCGTGCCGCCCCGAATTGTAACCTCTTTCTAAATTAATAATTTGCCCTACAGCACGTTACAGAAAATCAAAGCATTAGTTTGATCTGACTGATCCCGGGGGCGTGAATATGTTTTATTAATTATTCTTCATCATCCACAGCTATTTCTGATGTAATGTGGCCTTAACATATATATATATAATATTATATACTATATTTAATATATAATATACTTAAATTATACTGTGTAATTTAATATGTGTAATTTTGCGTAATTTAATATACTGTGCTGCCACTGGGCAGCTGCTACTCCATTGTTGTTTTTATGCAAACTGTTTTATGTTTTTATATTTGAGCCTATTTGTGATTGTTGTCCTTTTACTGTAGTACTGCTGAGGGCTGGGGGGAACGATATTTCTTTTTTTTTATGCACGCAAGTGTACAAAGACAACGACAAATTAAGAAATCTTTGAATCTTTGAATCTTTAAGAAGACAATAAAATCCTTCAATATGTAGCGGGTGTGCTCTGGTACGTGAGCGTCCGCTACAGAAAGTGACGTGTATAAGAGTGCGATTAGTTCCCAGAGTTGAAGACTTGAGTCTTTAGCTCAGTGAGCTAAATCACTCTCTTGTCGCGTCGAGATCCCTCGGTTCGAAACTCGCTGCGGGCAGAACCAACTCCGTCACATTGGTGCCGTGACTCGGATAATACAGCTGATGGCAATCGGTTGGGCCGTGGTTGCTGCCGCAGGAGTTTTGAGGGGGAGTAGCGGGTGTGCTCTGGTACGTGAGCGTCCGCTACAGAAAGTGACGTGTATAAGAGTGCGATTAGTTCCCAGAGTTGAAGACTTGAGTCTTTAGCTCAGTGAGCTAAATCGCTCTCTTGTCGCGTCGAGATCCCTCGGTTCGAAACTCGCTGCGGGCAGAACCAGCTCCGTTACAAATAGATACGAAAAATGTAGAACAATTAAAAGCTTGTTACTACTAGGGGGGGTTGCAACTGTGGTTGGAACGAAAACCAGCATGCACTGGGTTCCCCCAGGACCAGGATTGAGAACCACTGCCATACAGGTCAGTACTTACTCCCTCAGTAGAAGGGGAAGTGGAGGAGCTATGCGATGCGACTTCACTCCACTTACCAATAGATTTCTTACCAAAAGATGCAGATGAGGGCACATCCAGGCCTCTAACTAGACTCCCCCAAGTGAAGGCTGGAGCGGAGGCAGTGGACTAAGAAAAGACGATAAGAAAAAGCGAAATAAACGTGTCCCCAAAGGGACAATTTGCCTTGGACAATTAATTCTGCTACATTTAGATGAATTCTAGATCATTCCCAATGGTTGTCTGAAACAGTTTGTTCAGATAGTACATTAGTATGGCGATGAGTTGCGTCACTACTATCATTTCCACAGCAGTTTTTTAATATTTCAGCTGGGTAATTTGTGATTTTAGGCTGAACTGACAGATTTCCAAACCGGACTGAGATGCTACAACGCAAGATGTGGTTCTTTTTAAAAAAGCGGATTTTTCTGATCGGGCCCCAAAGCTCTGAATCTAGAGGGCACAGTTAGGACTGGGGGCAGATAGTGAATGTTGAAGCTAGTTAAACCCCTGCTTCCATCTGGGGGCAGATAGTCACGGCTGCTTCCAGCTGTGAACCACGCGGGTTTTTACAGCGCCCAAGTAACCAATGAAAGAACGAAGTGGAAATAACAACTTTGGGGGATTCCCCCACCATGGAAAGAGGGGAGGAGCCACACTACCGTTATAAATGAGCCTGGCCGCAGAGCACAATAACAGACGGGGTTGGACAACACTTCCTGCGTCCTTCTCCAAAGATGAGGATTATTATCTCAATAGCTCTGCTTCTAATGATCGGTACGTATAAAGGCACTTTTTCCACCTCTTCCTCGTTGTCATAAACGAGTTAGTTATCAGTAATGTGGCGATCTCGCCCCTGTTAGCGTAGCTTGTTGCTAAGTGCTTGTAAGTAGGCGAGACCGGGGGTTGGTTCGCAGACTTTCTAACTAGTAGCAAATGAAAGGCTAAGGTCTCAGCTATAAATAAATATATTTCAATGTCGATTAATTTAGCACTCACACTCACTCACGCACGCAGGCGCGCACACACACGCGCACACTCACACACACACACTCACACTCACACAAGCCCCCAGGGTAGCCCAGAAACTTCTAATGCAACTATTGAGGGAGAATCTGAACCCGGTTCAAAATGAGCCACAGTCGTGAGACCGGAAACACAGGGCTAAGCCCAAAGTCGGCTCGCTAACCCACCAATCCTGCTTCGTGAAACATGCCTCTGATGCATGTTCTGCTGACAGCTGACTTTTACTCATCTTGGCATTGTACCAAGTGCTTTCTCTAATCGTGGTTCTGCCAATATACGCCATTTGATCCTTCAAGCCCCCCTCTTTCTCTCTCTCTCTCTCTCTCTCTCTCTCTCTCTCTCTCTCTCTCTCTCTCTCTCTCTCTCTCTCTCTCTCCAGGGTGCAGCTTCAGGCTGGATCCCTTTCCGCTGAGTTCCTACCCCCTCCCGACTCCTAGCTAAAGATAATGATTTATCCAAGCTCCTTATATGGAAGTGTATCCTACTATTAAGCCATGGCATCTGGGCTCCGCTAGAACCAGTGGCACAGAATAACTCAGCACGTTCTATAATACATTGTTTCTCAACCGGGGGTACGCGTACCCCTAGTGGTACGTGGGGGAATTGCAGGGGGTACTTGGAAATGTTTTTTGAAACCTCAAAATAAATATAAATTAATTGTATTTTGTTGGTGAAAAGCATTTCAAGTTGAAATGTTAGATGCCAGACCCTGGGCTCTTATTTCCTGCAGATTTGCTGGCTTTGTTTTGTAATTATTAATGATGAATCTTAAATTATAATTTTTTATTTATCAAAATATATTTTGTAATTATTAATGGTGAATCTTAATAAAATGTTTTTTTAAAAATCAAAATATCTGTGTTGGCTGCTTACATGTGAGGTATATGCCTATATATATATGTATATATAGGTATATATAGGCCTATATATGTATATATAGGCCTATATATATATATTATGGGTAGGGGGTACTTGGGGATTGTTGAAAATATTTTAGTGGTACAGAGCACAAAAAAGGTTGAGAACCACTGCTATAATACATCCCGTGACCGCGTACAATTCTACAAACATCTTGTAAGTAAGTAAGTAAATAAAGATTTATTTGTATAGCGCCCTTCATAGCACGAATGCACAGAGTGCTTCACAGCAGTAAAAAAATACAATTAAAAAACAAAACAGCAGTACTCAGATAAAAAGTGCACACTTAATGATACAGTGCAGACAACAAACGTAACAACGTTACAAGCAGCAGCAAACTAGGCTAAATATGGTCAAATGCCTGTCTGAACAGGTGGGTTATTAACAGTTTTTTGAACATTGGTTCAGAGGGCGAGGTTCTCAAGTCCTGGGGGAGGGCATTCCAGAGCCTTGGGGCAACCACCCCAAAAGCTCTGTCCCCCTTGGTTTTTAACCTGGTCCGCATACAATTATACAAAACATCACCTTTCAGTGTATATTAGTGATCGTGAGATTATACATAATCATTACTCTCCAGTATATTTGTGTGAGTGATTGTGCGTTTATACTCCAATATATTTGTGTGCGTAAATACATGTTTACATTCTTTACCTAACAGTGAATTTCTAGTAATGTTCAATATGTCATACACCAGTGCTGACATCCTATTCTACTGGGTTATACTGTACTATTTTGAGCTCCCACAGCGGCTCTCGTCATTCCTCCCCCCAGCCTTGCTCAGAATGCAAAACCCAGCTGTGGTCACTTCCTTTCTTATCTTCCACTATGTTTTGACTTTTATTCTTCTAAATAATAGTTTACAATTGTTCTTGGCTAAATAATACTTTACACTCCTAAAGTGTTTGATCTAGAATAAGGCTGTATCAGCTCTGAATTTGCAGACAGATGCTTTCTGTCCTGGGTTTCCCTGCACACAGCCTGGCTCTGTATAGGCCTAATGATAAAGGGTGTGGAGGAAGAAAATTGTATAGAGTTGGGATGCTAGACCACATCCACAGGGGGGGACGGTAGACACTAATTAATTCAGTGTGACGCTGCAGTTTGGACCACTTGGCCACAGAGGTCAGAGACAAAAGGCTTTTCGCACCACAACTTCAAAGGAACAGTTGTTCGTTCCCACGGCAGGAAACCTCCTTCCAATTGGTTTAAGACCCTGGGGAGGGCTGTTCTAACAACCTGTTATATCTTCATGTTAGCCCATAGCTCCATTTACCTGTAAGTTAACGCCCTGTTACTTCCCCCTTGTGATTGTTCCCTCCCCTTCCGTTGTGTTGGAGATAAATATCCATTTGAATTTGAAGGCGGAGGTTCGCTGTCCTGCGTGACACGGGTCTCCGTGCAGCTGCTCTAATTAAAGCTTTAATACTGTTTAAAGGAATTCTCTCTGATCCTGCTGAGTTTTAATTTCCACGACACCAGTGCCGACATTTAAGCGGCTCCTATCCTACCGACTATACCAGGGGTGTCCAAACTTTTTCCACTGAGGGCCAAATACAGAAAAATATACGAAAGGCTGGGCCACTATTGGGGGGTGCTACGCGAAAATAATTCTTGTGCCCCTCGGATTTTCTGTCGGGGGGTTCTGCTCGCTGTGAAAGCTGAGACCAGTTTGTTTATTTCGCGGAGTTTTCAATGAATACGGGTGGCTCCACTAGTGGTGAAACTAAGAATTACAACTCAGTCAAGTGCAAGTTTCATGCGCGGGCCATATTCCTTATATTGGAATGCGGCCGCGGGCCAATGAAAAATGGACGGCGGGCCGCAGTTGGCCCGCGGGCCGTAGTTTGGACACCCCTGGACTATACTGTACTATTTTGAGCACCCACAGCTGGTTCCTGTCATTTCCCCCAGCCTTGCTTAGCTTGCCGATTAGCTCACCAATCGGCCTTCATTGGCAAGGAAAAACTGCTTCGATTGTGGACGCTGATCTCCCGTTTCCGCTGCTCATCCAGCTGCAAATCCACCCGACGTTCACCAAATGTTTTCAAGTGTACTACTGACATTTAAGAGCTGCCTTGGTGAAGCTATTCAGACTGCCAAAGCCAGAATCATTCCATGTCCCTTTACTGGTATTAACAAGTAAACACGGCCAGCGAAATAGCTTGTTGTGCTCGGTGCTAGCTGTTAGCCACTCATAGCGCTCGTAGTTGCGATCTTTGAAATGGCGCACAAAACCTTTGCTGCTGGCCATTGTTAGTGAATCCAGTTTGGGTGTAGGTCTTCCTTTCTTCATTGTTTCTCTTTTGTCTCCAAAAGGACGCCTTGAAAAGGCGTTTTCAGTAGACTGGCAACAAGATCTGGTTCAGCAGCGACAGTGGCAGCCATTTCCTTTTCGCTCAAGCTACGTAGGAAATTCATGACGAAAGTTGGGGGTAGCCCAGGACACGTTGATAGGCCCAGAGGGCGTATTGCCATTAAACATCAAAATTTGATTGGCTGATGATTCTGTCACTAATGCTTATTATAAATCAGATGTGTGGTCTTTCAACAAAAGGCTAGCAGTATCTGTAGTGCTGACCCCCCCGCCAGCTGAAATCACTGTGAGGTGTTTAAGTGACTTTTTTTGATGTAGGAAATTCCGGTTCAGCCTCAACAAAACTAACCATAAGTAATTTTGTGGATATTACACTATTGAAACTGATAGCTAAATACTCAAGAAAGACATTTTACACACACTTAATTTGATTGGTTACAGGGCCAGCAGAGAAGGCCCTGCTGGGCCTGACAGCCCACCACTCTTAACACTGGGAACTGCGATACTGGCCGTTTTATTACATTAATATTCCTGGCTTGGTTGCTATTTACAGTTTTTTTCAATTGCTAACAAGCATCGGTCAATACTGAAGACACTTTTTCAAAACTCTTCATACAGTCTGCATTGCCAACATGCATCTTGGCCAAACAGTTCATCTCACTTCCAAAACTCACTCAAACCACCAAAACACTTCATACATGTCTCAAAATAAGGCAACAATTCTCACTCAGAAAGCATACATTGTCACTCATAACACACTGACCTAAAAAACACTAACGACAGGGAGCATTACATAAATTATGAACTTTTATCTTTGAAGTTTGAATGATTTTTCACATAAATCAGTATTTCATTATAGAATAAGAATAACACCTTTTCACTTTATTGACTGTAGTAAAGTATATGTAACAACAATGAATCAGAAATGCAGAAATTTGCTTCAATATCGTTTATTTTTTTCTATATCTCTGCATATAGTAATTTACTTGTGAAAAATAAAAAGTTGAAACAAAAATAGCAATTTCCTGAAATTCCAGGGCTGCAATAATAATCACCAAAAAACAACATGTATAGTATAATCACTCATACTGTACAGTACTGTGAGGGTTCTAGTTCTCCCTCTCTCCTGCATTTGGCCACAAGTTCTCATCAACATCACATCTTATGTCTTCTCTGGCGATGCATCTTGGAAAGTATCTTTGGAATGTCTAATGCAACCCTGGCAGTCTTTAGGATAACTGTCTCCACACCCCGCATCCATGGCATGCGGTACGGACATCTGGCCATGTGGACGGTGGTCATACACCTTCCACCTCCACGCAGAGAAAAACGATTCTATGGGGCTTAGGAAGGGGGAGTATGGAGGCAGGAATAGTACTAACATCCTGGGATGTGCAGCAAACCAGTCTGTGACTGCAGCAGAGTGGTGGAATGCCACATTATCCCACACAACAATGAAGGTAGGGGAGTTTCCTGCCCCTCTCTCCTCCACTGGCACAAGTCGATTATGCAGGTCATCCAGAAAATAAATGAGCCTCTCTGTATTGTAGGGGCCAATGAGTGGTTTGTGTAACAGCAAACCATCATTGGACGGTGCTGCACACATTGTGACGTAATTCTGTTTTGAATGCGTTTTTAACAGTTTTGTAAACAGTGTGTTAGCATTTGAAAAATGTGCTGCAAATATATAGTGTTTTGTGGATGGTGGAGTATGAATGAGAAAAGAGTTCATGGATTTTGGAAAATGTGGTCATTGAATGCATTTTGTGTGGAAGCAATGAAAAATGATTAATTGTTTGGTCCACATAGACTTCTGGTTCGCTGACTGTGTGAAGAGTTTTGACAATGTGACTTCAGTTTTGACCAATGCATGTTAGCAGTTGAAAAAAACTGTAATATGCTATCTAGTTAGCTAACTGGTTTGCTATCTGCTTAACCTAGCTTCTTAATGTTTATTTATTTATTTGTAAAGTGTTTTATTTTTGTTATGAATTCAGAACATGCATCTGGTTATCTACCATGACAGAACATGCATCAGAGGCGTGTTTCACGAAGCAGGATTGGTGGGTTAGCGAGCGGACTTTGGGCTTAGCCCTGGGTTTTCGGTCTCATGACTGTGGCTCACTTTTTTTTTTTTTTGTTTCTGATTTTATCCCATTTTTCTCCCAATTTGGTAGCCAATTAGACCCGCTATTTTTTACGTCAATCCCCCTAGTAATGTGAGTTCGCTGCCGTAGTCCTGCGACCGGTAGTGACGAGAGCGAAGTGACGCCTTCCGAGACGTCACTCGCCAAGCCATCGACCGTAACCCGGTACTTACAGGGCCACTCTTATACGCAGCGAACGTCACGCCGGCTTCCTCCCCCTCCCTGGGGCGGACAGCCAATCGCCGCCCCCTGGTGGCACTCCCGGCCAAAGCCGACACTTGGCGAGACGGGGAATTGAACCACGCGTTGTAACCACTGGACCACGCGGGAGGCCTGTGGCTCACTCGTAACCGGGTTTCATTGCCATGGTAACTTATGCCGCGAGCCTAACGTGGTGCCTGTCTCCCCCGAAGGAAGTTCAGCATAGTCAAGGTATCTTTGCAGTAGTTGGCTACAGAAAGCCTAACTAGGGCAATTATGGCTAACCTGTCTCACGACGGTGGTTATCAACTCGCTCTGTAAACCCTGTTCAACAACAGTTTGATTAAGGTAATCGAACACAAGATCCAAATGTTGCATTAGAAGTTTCTGGGCTACCCCTGTGGGGTGGGGGCTTGTGTGTGTGTGTGTGTGTGTGAGTGTGAGTGTGTGTGTGTGTGTGTGCGTGCCTGTGTGAGTGTGAGTGTGCGAGTGCGTGTGTGTGTGTGTGAGAGTGTGTGTGTGTGTGTGTGCGTGCCTGTGTGAGTGTGTGTGTGTGAGTGAGGTGATTGTGAGTGTGTGTGTGTGTGTGTGTGCGTGTGTGTGTGTGTGTGCGTGCCTGTGTGAGTGTGTGTGCCTGTGTGAGTGTGTGTGCCTGTGTGAGTGTGAGTGTGTGTGTGAGTGTGAGTGTGTGTGAGTGTGTGTGTGTGTGAGTGTGTGTGTACGTGTGAGTGTGAGTGTGTGTGTGCGTGCGTGTGTGTGTGTGTGAGTGTGAGTGTGTGTGTGAGTGTGTGTGTACGTGTGAGTGTGAGTGTGTGTGTGCGTGCCTGTGTGAGTGTGAGTGTGTGCGTGTGTGTGAGTGTGAGTGTGTGCGTGTGTGTGTGTGTGTGTGTGCGTGCCTGTGTGTGTGTGAGTGAGGTGATTGTGTGAGTGTGTGTGTGCCTGTGTGTGTGTGGTATAAAATGTAGTATATATTATCTGGTGTTGGTCTCTGATGATGGTCCTTCTGTGTGTCTCCAGGACTGGGAGTGTCCTCTGCCCAGAACGTGGTGCTGAATGGCGTAGTGGGGCAGAGTGTGGCTTTCCCAGATGCAGTAAAGATATCTGGGACGTTGATTCACAAAAACGATGGCCCACAAACCATCGGAGATGTCAAAGATGGTCAGTTTACAGACTTCACAGAGGGAAGAGTGCAGTGGAACAGCAGCACTGGTCTCTTCTCCATCGCTGGGCTGAAGTTGAACGATTCTGGGATGTATGCACTTCTGAATAATGACGCTGAACGCAGAAAACTATACCAGTACCAGATGGATGCGAACGGTAAGTGTGTGTGTGTGTGTGTGTGTGTGTGTGTGTACTATGTTATTCATGCTGCTGTGTGTGTGATATGGGAGAGGTTAAATTATTCTGTGCTTTATAAGTTATAAAATGTGTAATATTTATGTCAGTCAGGTAACTACAAAAAATGTGTAACTCAAGGTGTAAAGAATATTTTTTAATACAAGTAAAATTGGATGGATGAAAATTTTCACCTGTTTTTTAAAAATTATTTAAAAAAATAAAAAAATAAAAAAAATATATATATACATTTTGTTTCTGATTTTTTAGTTAGTTACACAATCAACATTAAACAGAGTCCACACTGATTATGAACGTCTTGTGTTTCTTTTCCTGAACCAGCCCCTGTAGAGCTAACCACTCCCCCCTCACCTAAGACCTCACCTAAGACCTCACGTAAGACCTCCTGTAATCCCCCTCTCTGCTCACACATACACACTGCAGTCTCTAGTACACACACACACACACTGCAGTCTGATACACACAGATACACACTGCAGTCTGACACACACACACACACACACTGCAGCCTGACACACACAGATACACACTGCAGTCTGACACACACAGATACACACTGCAGTCTGACACACACTGCAGTCTGACACACACACACACACACACACACACACTGCAGTCTGTTACACACACACTGCAGTCTGATACACACACACACACACACACACTGCAGCCTCTGGCACACACACAGATACACACTGCAGTCTGACACACACAGATACACACTGCAGTCTGACACACACAGATACACACTGCAGTCTGATACACACACACACACACACTGCAGTCTGACACACACAGATACACACTGCGGTCTGACACACACACACACACACAGCTGCAGTCTCTGATACACACAGATACACACTGCAGTCTCTGACACACACACAGATACACACTGTAGTCTGACACACACACACACACACACTGCAGTCTGACACACACAGATACACACTGCAGTCTGATACACACACACACTGCAGTCTGACACACACAGATACACACTGCAGTCTGATACACACACACACACACAGATACACACTGCAGTCTCTAGTACACACAGATACACACTGATTACGAATGTCTTGTGTTTCCTTTCCATGTGATCCTGAACCAGCCCCTGTAGAGCTAACCACTCCTCCCTCACCTATGACGTCACGTAAGACCTCCTGTAATACCTCTCTGCTCACAGATACACACTGCAGTCTGACACACACAGATACACACTGCAGTCTCTGATACACACACACACACACACACTGCAGTCTCGGATACACACACACACACACTGCAGTCTGACACACACAGATACCTGTGATCCCTGGCAGAGGGGAACCAGGTTTTTGGCCAAAATGTCTTGGTGCTGGACTTCCTGATTCCATTGACCTTAACAAGAGCCCCAGGACCAGCAGATGCAAAACAACCCCATAACATCAAAGATCCACCCCCATATTTCACCAGAGGTATAGGGCCCTTCCAGCATGTGTGCTTCTTCCGATGATGAACCCGCCCCCCGATCCCCAACGCTGGTGTGCATGTTTTGGCCGTAACCCATTTCCCATGGAGATGGGCGTTGGAACTCTGACTAGAAGCAGGTGTGAGGATGGGTTCCTGTGCTGAAACGGCCCCTACGCCTGCAGAGAAACGTGCGGGCGCATCTTTCAATTCGCCTCTTTCTCTCCCTCTTTCTCTCCCTCTTTCTCTCCCTCTTTCTCAGGTGCGGATCCGTTGAAACCAGTTGGAATGTTTTCCATTGTTAACTGTGTGCTGGTCGTCTGTGCCGTCCTGGGCTACCTGGGGTAGCTGGGCTACAGATTGATAAAGAAAAATGACGACGGTAAATACTGAAGAATCTGCTGTGAACAGAGTCTGCATTAAACACACAATCCCTCCTTTAAGGCCTCCGTATACTTCAAATGAAACCGAATGTGCCGTGTTCGCACAGGCTGTCGCACTGCTGCCCAATACGCCGCTGCGACCAAATGTCAGTATACTCGCTGTGACTAGAGGTGTGTGTGTTTAATGTCAGTATACTCCCTGTGACTAGAGGTGTGTGTGTTTAATGACAGTATACTCCCTGTGACTAGAGGTGTGTGTGTTTAATGACAGTATACTCCCTGTGACTAGAGGTGTGTGTGTTTAATGTCAGTATACTCCTGTGACTAGAGGTGTGTGTGTTTAATGTCAGTATACTCCCTGTGACTAGAGGTGTGTGTGTTTAATGTCAGTATACTCACCGTGACTAGAGGTGTGTGTGTTTAACCCCCTGAGGTCGGCTGGATCGGCGCCGATCCAAGCAGCAATACAAGTATATTACTATTTCTAACTTCGCGATATTTTATCATACACACGCGGCAAAAACATTGACAGAAACCTTAGAATCGCGACTTTCCGATTTGAGCACTGGCAAATCAAATGGGATTTTTAAAATTAGCTTAATTAGACCAAAAGTAAACCTTGCTTTTTACTCTGTTTTTACCTTTTAGTAACGTCCCCTTCTATTGACATGTTAACGAGGTGCTAATTTCGGGGAGGTGCGTCCGCCATGTGTGAAAACGCCGCATAAACAACACAAACTGAAGAGGACAGTCTATGCTGATATTTATTTTATTTCGCTTGTTTTCAAATACTCGTGAAAATATATATAAATTCCGCGTCTTGTGACTACATATTCCGCATGTCGCAATGTAACAAATTGCAATAGGCACAGAAAATACTTTTCAAACAGCCTAAAATGTTATAAAATATATCGTATGTCTGTGTTTACGCTTGCAATCTGCCAGCAACAGTATATTCACGAGTATATTTTCAAATACTCGTGAAAATATATGAATTCCGCGCCTTGTGACTACATATTCCGCATGTCGCAATGTAACAAATTGCAATAGGCACACAAAATACTTTTCAAACAGCGTAAAATGTTATAAAATATATCGTATGTCTGTGTTTACGCTTGCAATCTGCCAGCAACAGTCTATGCTATTGATTTTATTTCGCTTGTTTTTTTATTTTTTTACATCTTGTCTGTGTTTACGCTTGCAATCTGCCAGCAACAGTCTATGCTGATATTAATTTTATTTCGCTTGTTTTCAAATACTCGTGAAAATATAGCCTATGAATATCGCGTGTTGTGACGCCAAACATTCCGCGTGTTGCAACGTAACAAAGAGCCAAAATGAATATTCAGGTATTTAGCATTTAGCCCTCCCACAGCCTGAAATAAATGTGACCAGTTCTGATAAAAACAGGTTTTTAGCTATTTAGATCTCAGATGTGCTAAACTATTTTCACACCCTTACATAACCAAGACCTTGGTGAACAAACGCACATTGGCAAAACAATTCGTCACTATAGTTTAGTGTGTGCTTTCACATCTTTTGTGACAGCAGAAAAATTTACTATTTTTAACTTGTGTGTTTGTAGATCTATTTACAAGCTGCATATGATACTGACCAAACTATTGATGGCATACAAATGTAGCTGTGATTGTCCTTCAAATAAAAATATCAAACACTTTGGAGTAAGTGTGTGTTAAATTGATGAAATTGAGATAAATATCAGACCATGCCAAAATCTAAAAACATTAAAAGCTTAGCACGGACCTCAGGGGGTTAATGACAGTATACTCGCTGTGACTAGAGGTCTGTGTGATTAATGTCAGTATACTCCCTGTGACTAGAGGTGTGTGTGTTTAATGTCAGTATACTCGCTGTGACTAGAGGTCTGTGTGTTTAATGTCAGTATACTCGCTGTGACTAGAGGTCTGTTTGATTAATGTCAGTATACTCGCTGTGACTAGAGGTCTGTTTGTTTAATGACACTCCACGCCAGATGGGGGAGCTGGTTAGTCGATGGACTACGGAACCGACAATATAAATACCAACGAAGCAAACATCGGCAAGGGCCAAATGTGCAACGCAGTCATGCTTGATGTATAAAATATAAAATCTTTAAACCATCATAGCTTATGATAGGATCCTGTACCAGACATAAGAAAGTGTGCTCCAGAAACTGCAAAATGTAATTTCTCATGGTACATTGTATACAGCATCAAGTGACTGTGAATTTTATTTTTTGATGTAGTAGACCATGGGTTAGTCTGGCCTATATTACATTTAGACAACTGTGCATCAGCAATTGTCTACTTAGCAGGGTTAATTTTCTTTTGATGATAACTTCGAGTAAACTGTATCTGACTATCCGTATGAATATACTGTAGCTAATTAGTAAGCTGGTTAATTTGATTAGCAGCTAGCCTATGTTGCCAGCTGGCAAAAAATATAGCTAGCTAGAGCGAACAACGTAAGGAGAGGAACTGCTGGATAACAAGATGACAATAGGAAACAAGCGGCCAGTCGCAGACAGTGGTGCATTGGGAGGGGCTCTGTGAAAAGTTAGACAATCTGTCCTGTGCAAACACGCCAAATTCGATTTTGTTTGAAGTATACTGAGGCCTTTACTGTATTAAATACACAATATCTTCTTTATATCTGCATTAAACAGTATGTGTGTGTGTAGAATGTGACAATAACATGAAGGTATGTAATGTGCATGCAGAGCTAACTCCTCGATTTCTGATTGTAGGGAAAAAGTCGGAAAAGAAGAAATCAGGTGAGAGAGAGAGAGAGAGAGAGAGAGACGCGTTGCATAGCGTCTGCTAAATGACATGTGTATAGATGTGTATAAAATAAGTTGTTAGCGAGGACAGCTATAGGCTGGAATGAGGACACAATCTACCCGGCAGATTCCGGTGGGCCGGTCTAGTTTTGGGCCGGTAGGGCGGTAGAATTATTTTATATATATATTTTTTAATTAAAAAAAATATATATATTATACCACGGACCGGGTGTTCGAGGGGCGCAATTATTTTTCGCGTAGCACCCCCCCGTCGACAGAAAATGGGGCGCCGTTTCACGTGGCTCGCACCGGGTGCTGGCAACCCACGCTACGCCACTGGATGGGCCGGTCTGAGCCAAATGGCAGGGCCTATTTTTTGTCCCAGTCCAGCCCTGAGGACAGCTATAGGCTAATCCTCATGAATGGGTGTCACAAGCTCAGATCTGTGCAGATGCATCTGTGTCCACTGCATGCACAACTAACCCCCTCCTTGTGTTTCTGATTGTAGAAGAGACAGATCTGCTAAATCGGCTGGTCGATGAACATCCGATGCGCTGTAGGAATGGCTCCGCATTCAACTCGTAGTTTTGTGTTTATTATAATTTGTATTGTTCTTATTTTTGTATGTACTGCACTGTCGCTCATACAGTATGATCGACAAGCACTTTTGGAAGTTCGTTCGGCACTGGACACACTTTTCTCAACTCACCGAAGTACGTGCTGTGATTCCTTTGTCCTGCCGCTGCTGTGTTTGCCAATACGCCGACGGAGGAGAAAGAGAAGAGGCAAACGTGCCGGTATCCTATGCAGATCTCGGACGAGATTCTGCAATCCGCCACTGCCGAGTATTTCACTGGCAAATGTTCAATCCCTGGACAATAAAATGGACGAACTACACGCACGGATTAACTTTCAGCGGGACATTGCGGACTGCTGCGTGCTGGTGTTTACTGAAACCTGGCTCGACCCTGCGGTACCGGACTCGGCTGTTACTCCGGCTGGATTTTCCATCTACAGGCAGGATAGAACTAACGAAGTCAAGTAAACGCAGAGGCGGTGGGGTCTGCATTATGGTTAACTCTTGCTGGGGTTCGGATATGGCCACCTTCAAGCGACGACTGAAGACTCACCTCTTCAGGGTGCACCTCTCCCCGTAGTCCGTTTTTTGTTAACTTAGGGACGTAGTTGCTTAGTTTACACGTCTACTTGTTTATGTATTGTATTAGGCTTAGGCATTATTTCCTGCATTGAGTGCTTTACTGCTACCTCTGAATTGTGGCTACAGATTTACCTACAGGGTCCTAGTTTAACTATGTGGTTGCTCCTAGCACCCAGGAATTGTACTTCCCACTAGGGTGGCTTTCAGCTAAACTGTTCTTGACTACGGTTAACACTTTGTTGTACGTCGCTCTGGATAAGAGCGTCTGCCAAATGCCTATAATGTAATGTAATGTAATGTAATGGATATAGCAGTAATTACAAAACACTGCTCACCAGCCCTGGAGCTCTTGGCTGTAAAAGTCCGTCCCTTCTACCTCCCCCGGGAATTCAGCTCCGCTATAATCACAGCAGTCTACATACCCCGCAGGCGGATAAAACGCGTGCGCTGGAGGACCTTTATCCTGAGGGTAATTAATGGACTAATATGAGGAAAGTTTTTTGCCTAAATATCACCAGCTCATCCTGGGATCAGACTTCTATTGTTCTCAATGATCTAAACCAGCACCCCGAATGGCTTTGTATTTATTGGTGTTTACCTTGCTTTAATATGAGGAAAGTTTTGCCTAAATATCACCAGCATATGTTCTAAAATAACACAACTCACCAGTGAGCCGTCTAAAAGTGTTGAATATTGATATCATCCCACCTTGTTAAGTCATTGATAATTATTGTGATCATTAACGTGATCAGTGTCTTCAATGATCTAAATCATTAATAATGATCACCCAAAAAACTGGCAAATTTGTTATTTATTGGTGTTTCAAACTTGCCCTCAGTACCCAGGTAGCTCTCAGTTTCAAAAGGTGGATCCCTAAACCTCTCACCCCTCTGTCCTCCTTCTCGCCCCTCCCTGACTCAGACATCCTTCAACTTGTCCAATAATCTTGTGTGTGTGTGTGTGTGTGTGTGTGTGTGTGTGTGTGTGTGTGTGTGTGTGTGTGTGTGTGTGTGTGTGTGTGTGAGTGTGTGTGTGTGTGTGTGTGAGTGTGTGTGAGTGTGTGTGTGTGTGTGTGTGTGTGTGTGTGTGTTTTTCTCTTTTCTATTCCATTCCCCATAAATGTTTTCCATTTTTTTCTTTGTAGTCTTTCTCATATTTAACTTTGCGATCTCTCTTACTTACAGAGCCAGAAGGTCCTGGAAACCCCACCCCTCTATGGGTCAAATATTGTTATATGTGCATACATTTCCATAATATACAGTTAGACAGACATCCGGTCAAATATACACATTCTGATGTCATAGGTACACACTGCAAGAAAAGTGTAATAACACTTTTAATAAGTAAAAACTGCCCAAAAGCGCCTACCGTATTTTTCGGACTATAAGCCGCTACTTTTTTCCCATGCTTTGAACCCTGCGGCCTATACAACAGTGCGGCTAATCTATGGACAATCCCCTCTGTGCACGAACCCTTACATATGGTAATTAAACATTAAAACACCTGCGGCTTATAGTCCAGTGCGGCTTGTATATGTACACATTTGGTTTTTTCCCTAAATTTTGCTGGTGCGGCTTATATTCAGGTGCGCTTTATTGTGCGAAAACTACGGTATACTTCCTGAGGAGACTCAAGAAGTTTGGCATGTCTGTCAAAACCCTCACCAATTTCTACAGGTGCACTATTGAGAGCATTCTCACTGGCTGCATTACCACCTGGTACGGCAGCTGCTCCGCTGCTGATCGCAAGGCCCTCCAAAGAGTGGTGAAGACAGCGGAGCGCATCATTGGCTGCCACCTCCCCTCCGTGCAAGGCATCTACCACACACGATGCCTTAGGAAAGCACGGAAAATCACAAGAGACTACAGCCGCCCAGGCTATGGACTGTTCTCGCTGCTGCCGTCTGGTAGACGTTACCGGAGCATCCGGGCACGGACTACCAGACTCACCAGGGTAACCCATAACACTAAGTGTTTCCCCCAGGCCATCAGGCTTCTCAACCAGCAGCACTAATCTCAGTGATCACATTGATCACATCATCACCCCAATGTGTACTCTAATCACTTTGTATGTACATTAAATGCACATCACCTCAATTTTAATGCACATATCCATCGGCACTTCTCACTTTATATTGACATATTTACATATTTAAAACTCCTATTCTTAATTACTGCTACAAATGTTTAATGTTTACTGTTTTTCTGTTTTGTATATTTATGTATAATTCTGCTATTGGTCACTACGTAGTTGTTGCTTGCCATGTCCCAAGAATGTCATTGTTCAGAATGACCTTGTGTTATACTGTGCACTTGACAAATAAAACACTTTGATTTACCCATGAGTCATCGACTATTTTACACCCTACTGGCCACACACAGTACTACAGGAGAGAGCTAGTGACTGTTTTACACCCTACTGGCCACACACAGTACTACAGGAGAGACAATGACTATTTTACACCCTACTGGCCACACACAGTACTACAGGAGAGAGCTAGTGACTGTTTTACACCCTACTGGCCACACACAGTACTACAGGAGAGTCATCGACTATTTTACACCCTACTGGCCACACACAGTACTACAGGAGAGAGCTAGTGACTGTTTTACACCCTACAGGCCACACGCAGTACTACAGGAGAGACAACTGACTACTGGCCACACACTTTTGACTACCCCTACTGGCCACACACAGTACTACAGGAGGAGCTAGTGACTGCTTTACACCCTACTGGCCACACACAGTACTACAGGAGTGACTGTTTTACACCCTACTGGCCACACACAGTACTACAGGAGAGAGCAATGACTATTTTACACCCTACAGGCCACACACAGTACTACAGGAGAGAGCTAGTGACTGTTTTACACCCTACTTTACACACAGTACTACAGGAGAGACCCTACTATTTTACACACAGTACTACAGGAGAGAGACAGTGACTGTTTTACACACTACTGGCCACACACAGTACTACAGGAGAGAGCTAGTGACTATTTTACACCCTACAGGCCACACACAGTACTACAGGAGAGAGCTAGTGACTGTTTTACACCCTACTGGCCACACACAGTACTACAGGAGAGACAATGACTATTTTACACCCTACAGGCCCTACAGTGACTGTTTTACACCCTACTGGCCACACACAGTACTACAGGAGAGAGCTAGTGACTGTTTTACACCCTACAGGCCACACACAGTACTACAGGAGAGAGCTAGTGACTGTTTTACACCCTACAGGCCACACACAGTACTACAGGAGAGAGCTAGTGACTGTTTTACACCCTACAGGCCACACACAGTACTACAGGAGAGAGCTAGTGACTTTTTTTTACACCCTACTGGCCACACACAGTACTACAGGAGAGAGCTAGTGACTGTTTTACACCCTACTGGCCACACACAGTACTACAGGAGAGACAGTGACTATTTTACACCCTACTGGGCCACACACAGTACTACAGGAGAGAGAGCTAGTGACTGTTTACACCCTACAGGCCACACACAGTACTACAGGAGAGAGCTAGTGACTGTTTTACACCCTACAGGCCACACACAGTACTACAGGAGAGAGCTAGTGACTGTTTTACACCCTACTGGCCACACACAGTGCTACAGGAGAGAGCTAGTGACTGTTTTACACCCTACTGGCCACACACAGTACTACAGGCGAGTCATCAACTATTGTACACCCTACTGGCCACACACAGTACTACAGGAGAGACAATGACTATTTTACACCCTACAGGCCACACACAGTACTACAGGAGAGAGCGAGTGACTGTTTTACACCCTACTGGCCACACACAGTACTACAGGAGAGAGCTAGTGACTGTTTTACACCCTACTGGCCACACACAGTACTACAGGCCACTGTTTTACACCCTACTACTACAGGAGTCATCAGACACCCTACTGGCCACACACAGTACTACAGGAGAGACAATGACTATTTTACCCCCTACAGGCCACACACAGTACTACAGGAGAGAGCTAGTGACTGTTTTACACCCTACTGGCCACACACAGTACTACAGGAGAGAGCTAGTGACTGTTTTACACCCTACTGGCCACACACAGTACTACAGGAGAGACTAGTGACTGTTTTAAACCCTACAGGCCACACAGTACTACAGGAGAGAGCTAGTGACTGTTTTACACCCTACAGTACTACAGGAGAGAGCTAGTGACTGTTTTACACCCTACTGGCCACACACAGTACTACAGGAGAGACAATGACTGTTTTACACCCTACTGGCCACACACAGTACTACAGGAGAGAGCTAGTGACTGTTTTACACCCTACTGGCCACACACAGTACTACAGGAGAGAGCTAGTGACTGTTTTACACCCTACTGGCCACACACAGTACTACAGGAGAGAGCTAGTGACTATTTTACACCCTACTGGCCACACACAGTACACAGTACTGGAGACACACCCTACTGGCCACACACAGTACTACAGGAGAGAGCTAGTGACTGTTTTACACCCTACTGGCCACACACAGTACTACAGGAGAGACAATGACTGTTTTACCCCCTACAGGCCACACACAGTACTACAGGAGAGAGCGAGTGACTGTTTTACACCCTACTGGCCACACACAGTACTACAGGAGAGACAATGACTATTTTACACCCTACTGGCCACACACAGTACTACAGGAGAGAGCTAGTGACTGTTTTACACCCTACTGGCCACACACCGTACTACAGGCGAGTCATCAACTATTGTACACCCTACTGGCCACACACAGTACTACAGGAGAGACAATGACTATTTTACCCCCTACAGGCCACACACAGTACTACAGGAGAGAGCTAGTGACTGTTTTACACCCTACTGGCCACACACAGTACTACAGGAGAGAGCTAGTGACTGTTTTACACCCTACTGGCCACACACAGTACTACAGGAGAGAGCTAGTGACTGTTTTAACCCTACAGGCCACACACAGTACTACAGGAGAGAGCTAGTGACTGTTTTACACCCTACTGGCCACACACAGTACTACAGGAGAGAGCTAGTGACTGACACCCTACTGGCCACACACAGTTTAGACAATGACTATTTTACACCATACTGGCCACACACAGTACTACAGGAGAGAACTAGTGACTGTTTTACACCCTACTGGCCACACACAGTACTACAGGAGAGAGCTAGTGACTATTTTACACCCTACTGGCCACACACAGTACTACAGGAGAGACAATGACTATTTTACACCCTACTGGCCACACACAGTACTACAGGAGAGAGCTAGTGACTGTTTTACACCCTACTGGCCACACACAGTGCTACAGGAGAGAGCTAGTGACTGTTTTACACCCTACTGGCCACACACAGTACTACAGGAGAGACATCAACTATTTTACACCCTACTGGCCACACACAGTACTACAGGAGAGAGCTAGTGACTATTTTACACCCTACTGGCCACACACAGTACTACAGGCTAGTGACTGTTTTACACCCTACTGGCTAGTGAGAGAGCTAGTGACTGTTTTACACCCTACTGGCCACACACAGTACTACAGGAGAGAGCTAGTGACTATTTTACACCCTACTGGCCACACACAGTACTACAGGAGAGAGCTAGTGACTGTTTTACACCCTACTGGCCACACACAGTACTACAGGAGAGAGCTAGTGACTGTTTTACACCCTACTGGCCACACACAGTACTACAGGAGAGACAATGACTATTTTACACCCTACTGGCCACACACAGTACTACAGGAGAGAGCTAGTGACTGTTTTACACCCTACTGGCCACACACAGTACTACAGGAGAGAGCGAGTGACTGTTTTACACCCTACTGGCCACACACAGTACTACAGGAGAGACATCAACTATTTTACACCCTACTGGCCACACACAGTACTACAGGAGAGAGCTAGTGACTGTTTTACACCCTACTGGCCACACACAGTACTACAGGGAGAGAGCTAGTGACTGTTTTACACCCTACTGGCCACACACAGTACTACAGGAGAGACATCAACTATTTTACACCCTACTGGCCACACACAGTACTACAGGAGAGAGCTAGTGACTGTTTTACACCCTACTGGCCACACACAGTACTACAGGAGAGAGCTAGTGACTGTTTTACACCCTACTGGCCACACACAGTACTACAGGAGAGAGCTAGTGACTGTTTTACACCCTACTGGCCACACACAGTACTACAGGAGAGAGCTAGTGACTGTTTTACACCCTACAGGCCACACGCACTTTGACTTTGACTTCTCAGCTTCATTAGAGCAAAGCATAGCAACGCAAGCAAGCGAGTTAGCTAGCTAGCTATCAAGAAGTAACCAGCCTTGACAACCTTGAGCTCTGGCAGCCAGCATTAACATGCTGTTGGTGCGTTGTCTTGTTTTCATGTTCTGGCTGTGTCCTTCTACTTGTCACAATTTAAGAATTTTAGCGGTGGGTGCTGAATCAAAACTCAGGAAGATTTCCTTTTCCATAATCGCGTTATCAGCTTTATTAGAGCAAAGCGTAGCAACACAGGGAAGCACAAATAAACAGCCAATCACAGGAGACGTACGGGGGTCGCTTATTACACAGACATACCATCACGGTTTACAATACAGAGACTCACGTGCAATAATCCTCCGTAACAAGGGAAAAAGGGACTTTACATACAAACACCATCCCACAAATATATTTGCTTTATATTGATTATTTAGTTATCCATCCATCCATCCATCCATCCATTGTCTAAGCCGCTTATTCCTGGTCAGGGTCGCGGGGGTGCTGGAGCCTATCCCAGCATGCGTTCCGGGCGAGAGACAGGAATACACCCTGGACAGGTCCAATCCATCGCAGGGCACACACACACATTCACTCACACACTCATACCTACGGGCAATTTAGACTCTCCAATTAGGCTAACGTGCATGTCTTTGGACTGTGGGAGGAAACCGGAGTACCCGGAGGAAACCCACGCGGACACGGGAGAACATGCAAACTCCGCACAGAACGGCCCCCGGCCTGGATTCGAACCCCGAGACCTTCTTGCTGTGAGGCGACAGCGCTATCCACTGCACCACCGTGCCGCCATTATTTAGTTATGTTAAACATTAAAGTTGTAGAGCCCGCAAAGGCCTCTGGGACATTAGGGAAGTGCCGGAACTGCCAGTTAGCCTTAGTGGCTATGCTACACGCAGGAAGTAGCAACCGCTAATGACATGCAAAAGCGGGGCCATACATTTGGCATTCCTGGTGGCTAAGCTGACGGCTCACCATTACAATATGTATTTAACCCTCTGAGGTCTTTGTGCTTAGCTCAATTTCATCAAGGTTTGTGATTTTTAGTTGAAGGACAATGGTCTGATATTTATCTCAATTTCATCAACTTAAAAAGTTGTGACACACTTACAAATTGTTTTGCCAAAGTGTTTGATATTTTTAGTTGAAGGACAATCTGAGATCTAAATAGCTAAATTTTTATGCCATCAATAGTTTGGGATCAGTATCATATGCAGCTTGATGGGCCAAATCAGACAAAGACATCTACAAACACACAAGTTATAAAATTGGGAGTCAATTTTTCTGCTGTCACAAACACACAGTTGTGAAAGCACACACAATAAACTATAGTGACAAATTGTTTTTTGCCAATGTGCCTTTGTTCTAAGGTTTCTGTCAATGTTTTTGCCACGTGTGTATGATAAAATATGGCAAAGTTAGAAATAGTAATATACTTGTATTGCTGCTGGGATCGTCGGCAATCCCGTCGACCTCAGGGGGTTAATAACTTGAAACACTACATACATTACAAATGGCATGTCAGGGAACTGAATTCTGCATCAAACTTATACAAAATTGTGACCTGGCGGATGGTGCAGCGGTCTAGTGCACCACACTTCGGAGTGGTGTGCGCTGCCCGTCAGGGACGCGGATCGAAACCCGCGTCTCTATCAGACCGGCCCTGGTCGTCAGCCCCGATCGGAGGCGGGGGCGTTTGGTCTGTCTGGAGGGAGAGCCGGCACGAGTTCGCGAGGAGAAGGTTAAGGAGTCCGTGGAAGAATTCCCGTCTCGGAAGAGGCGGGAACACTCAACCAGGAATGTGTGTCTCGATCTCGGAGGACGGGCAACGGACTCGTGAGGGTGGGGAATTGAAGTAAATAGAGGGTTTAATTGGCAACCAAATTGGGAGAAAAACGGGGAAAAAATCTGAAATAAATGTATTAAAAAAAAGTAAAAAAATGATGCAAAATTGTTCTGTTACAGTTGTATCTTATCAAGCTTATCAAGCGGCTAGAGAAACTGCTCCCGCTTATCTCCAGACACTCATCATTCCCTACACCCCAGCCAGACCCCTCCGCTCAGCCTCCTCTGGCAAACTGACTGCCCCATCCCTCCGGGCGCCTGGCAGCCGCTCCTCGCGGTCTCGCCTCTTCTCTGTCCTGACCCCTCGCTGGTGGAACGATCTTCCGCAATCGGTCAGGACCGCGGAATCACTTGCGATCTTCCGCAAGAGACTTAAAACCCACCTCTTCAGACTCCACTACCACTGAATTCTGTACATCTAGCCAATTGTCATCACCACTGCCTACATGTTTATTACTGTTTTTTGTATATCGAGGGTTTAGCGCACAAAACCGTACTACGGGGAGAGGTGCACCCTGAAGAGGTGAGTCTTCAGTCGTCGCTTGAAGGTGGCCAG
>JAINUG010000620.1:0-12500 GCA_029706075.1 Aldrovandia affinis | reverse complement strand
ACGTCTGGACTACTGCAATTCCTTGCTGGCAGGCCTTCCGGCCTGTGCCATCGAGCCACTGCAACTAGTCCAGAACTCCGCCGCTCGTCTGGTGTTCAACCAGCCGAAGTTCACCCACGTCACCCCTCTACTCTCCTCTCTGCACTGGCTCCCCATCGCAGCATGCATCAGATTCAAATCACTGGTGCTTGCTTTTCAAGAGGTACTGCTCCCCTTACCTCCAGTCACTCATCACTCCCTACACCCCTCCCAGACCCTCCGCTCCGCCTCCTCTGGTAAACTGACTGTCCCATCCCTCCGGGCGCCTGGCAGCCTGCTCCTCGCGGTCTCACCTCTTCTCTGTCCTGATCCTCGCTGGTGGAATGACCTTCCGCAATCGGTCAGGACAGCGGAATCACTTGCGATCTTCCGCAAGAGACTCAAAACCCACCTCTTCAGACTCCACTACCACTGAACTCTGTCCATCTAGCTAAATTATCTTCACCACTGTTTACTTGTTCTACCCTATACTCCAAAAAAAAATATAAAAAAAAAAGTTAACTAACCTTTTCCTTCCCAGTGTTACAGATATGCTATGCAGATGCCTGCAATGATGTCTATTGCTGTATTACTGCACTGATCTCGTGCACTAACTATGATTGTTCCTACCATGTATTAATGCACATCTTGTAAGTCGCTCTGGATAAGAGCGTCTGCTAAATGCTTAAAATGTAAAAATGTAAAATGCACTGCTCCCTCTGCTGACAGAGACACCAAGACAACAACATGAAACACACATCAGATTTTAAGATCCAACAACTTATCGGAAACATAAGTAGTTTATAAAGCCTATTCATTAATCTATATTATTGATATATTTTCTATCCACCACCCGCTCACTTTCTCTTCCATTCATTCACAGTGTCTTACCTGGTCATCTTTACTCTCTATAATCACCAGGTCAGCTCCCTGTTTAAGGCAGTCACTGCGACTGTCATTCCAGCTCTTCTTCTCAGTAGAGAAGTAGTAACACTTGGAGTTGCTCTCCTCCCAGCCCTCTGGACAGGGTCTACACACTCTCTCTGTACAGAAACAACAGGTAACAGTTTTCTATCAATGACCTATAAACACCAAACAGTATACTTTGAACTAAGAGTTAAGAAAAATAAGTAAAAGTTATCTTTCATAAGCAGAGAAGCGCCACTCACTCTGTGATCTGAGGGGACAGTACAGTAGAAAGGATTTCCAATGCATCATAGAATGTCTGTAGCTGGTTATTCATCAGACTAGACTCTCTGTAGCTGGTCTTTGCCTTTTGCCTTTTGAGATGCAATCGTATCTAATCACAAGGGGAAAAGGCACTGTAAATACAAGAACAGATCAACAATCTCCATTTCTTAGGAATATGACATTATCAATTAAAGATGTCTCATGTTGCCAATGAGACAGTCTTGAATTGTCAGAACTGAAGAGCTTTATATTCATCCATTGAACTCTTAATTAAGCTTTTACATTTTCTTTGTCCACAAATAATTTGGTCATCTTGTTAGTGCAGGCCATCTTTACTTTCTAAGGTTGTATTCTTTCTTCAGCTTCCTAACATTTACAAATCTTTCTCATTCAGTTACACACACCAAAAGGCTTCTAACATGCAACTTTACATACATCTAATGAAAATATAAGGCATAAATCAATGGAGAAATTGGCCAAAAACTGCAAAAAAACACAAATAAAAAAAAAGTGTTATTTCAAATAATGTCCCATAAGCTCAGTTATTAGGGGAGTTTATAACTTCAGTGGTGTAGAAACCGAGACAATTTTTTGAGCAGGATGGTGAGTTACTGACAAACCTTTTATCTGCCATGGTTATAATACAATATTAAAAAGGTCTAAGATGTGCCATTCCTGAGCCTGGTGTAACAATAGTGCAAGTGGTGTGGAAATAGATTCCTCCTGCACTACTCTTTACACATTTCATCCCCAGGACACGGCCCTTTTCACAGAGCTTGCTGCATGTGAGATGTGCGCACACTGTAGTCATATTTAAGCATGAAAAATATAAACTTGAAGAGAGACGATATTGAGAGTAAGTGGGTGTAGATTCCAGTTACAGTCTTGCTTAACGGCTTGCATTCCTTAAAATCACCACGAATAGACCTTTGCCCTTACTTTTAAAATGACAGTGCATCACAATAACTTTGCACTCAATGATACTGACATCATATCATACATTAAACATATATAATAACAGTGTATCACACTCACAGTTAACAACACACAAACACACACACACACACATTAGTATATTTTGTAGCATGCAGTAATGGATGATTAAATAAAAGTTTAAACTAGGGGCTCTGGAAGGTACTCTGTGCCACAAACGCGTGAGGAGCGCACCCACGCGCCCATGCCATTGCAGATGCCCATCCCCAGGGCGCGGCTGGCTGTGGGGCACCACCAGCACAACGGCATCATGGGAGGAGGCATGGTACAACACTGGCACATCCTGCTCACCTGCTACACCACACTCCTCACCTGCAGCCCTTCAGTCTGCCATAAACAGGCAGGGCCAGCTGTGGTCACCTGACTGAGTAGGGATGTAGGTCACCTTCTGAGTGTTCATTAAATGATATAATGACTCTCATATTGACCTCACCTCTGAGTCTTCATTAGATAATGACCTCATAATGACCTCTACCTCTGAGTCTTCATTAAATTGTATAATGTCCTCATAATGACTCTCACCTCTGGAGTCCTCATTAAACAATGACCTCATAATGACTCTACATCTGAGTCTTCATTAAATGGTATAATGACCTTATAATGACCTCACCTCTGGGGTGTAAACGTACACCTGTCTGAACCCACCACTAATGACAGCCCTGGCAATGAAGATGAACGCTGTGCGCAGCAGTCCTGGTAAGCAGAGAGGGAGAGCAAGAGAGAAAAGAGGAAGGGAGGGACAGGGAGAGAGAGAGAGAGAGAGAGGGAGGTAGTGAGAGGGAGATTATTATTCTGTAAGGACCTAACACTTATTCACAGAACATGAACAATTTACAGAATGATTGTATGTTTTCAATGTTATTGTGGTTGTGGTAAGTGGTTACCATGATCTGTGTAGATTTGCAGTGATACTGTATAAAGTGTTTCCCATAGTCAGTGTAGATTTGCAACATTACTGTATAAAGTGGTTTCCGTGGCCAGTGTAAGATTGCAGTGTTATTGTGAAGAGTGCTCACCTCCTATACAGGCGTACAAGGGCAGGATGCAGAGGGGCAAAGACCAGGAAGCACAGAGCCATGGTCTTCCTCCTGCCGATGCGGTCGATCGCAATCACAGTCACCAACAGGCCTGTCATGGAGGGGGACGGACTGACTGACACCTGGAGCTCTCCAGCCCCATTGCTAAAAACAGTCACTATTCTTCCTCCTTTATTTATTCATGCATATATTCATTTTATTTAAGCTCACTCTGTTTTATTGCAATACTAATATATTGTAAATATACACTACCAGTCAAAAGTTTTAGAACACCCCCATTTTCCAGTTTTTACTGAAATCTGAGCAGTTCAAGTCCAGTGAATAATCTGAAATGGTACAAAGGTAAGCGGTAAACTGCCAGAGGTTAAAAAAAAGTTTAGGTTACCAAAAACGGAAAAATCATGTAAATATTTGGGCTGTGAGTAGTTTCCTACAAAAGGCACAGCTTAACACTGATCGAAGTAAGGAAGTCTCAGTTTCAACTGTGAAGAGAAGACTTTGAGCTGCAGGTTTGACAGGTCGAGAGGCAGTAAGAAAGCCATTGCTAAGATGGCAAAATAAGAAAAATAGGCTTGCCTGGGTCATGAAGCACCAGCAGTGGATTACTGAAGACTGGAAGAAGGTCTTATGAATCAAAAATAATTGAAATCTTGAAATTTTGAAAGGTTTTTGTAGGCCGTCGAGTAGGCAAAAGGGATTGTTCCTCAGTGTGTGACACCAACTGTCAAACAGGGAGAAGGAAGCGTGATGGTCCTGGGGCTCTTTTGCTGGATCCAGAGTCAGTGACGTGCACAGAGTGACTGTTAACCCACATTAACCCATTACTTGTTCCCTGAAAAGGGCCTTTTTTTATAACTCTGAAATGTACATTATTTTTCTGTTTTTGGTAACCTAAACTTTTACCTAAACCTGATCTCGTGCGCTAACTATGATTGTTCCTACCATATTTAATGCACATCTTGTAAGTCGCTCTGGATAAGAGCGTCTGCTAAATGCTTAAAATCTAAAATCTAAAATGTAAATGTATGAAAGAAAAACACCAAATGTAAAATTACAAACCAGGTTTGAATTATAGGATAAGATTTATTAATACATTCCACAGAGCTTTCAGACCAAATGTTTTTGGACTGATTACATTTTTTGTCAATTTTTAAAAAGTTTTAATAGTTTTACATTAGTTTACATAATAAGAGCATCTGCTGGTTGCTCTTATTATGTCATTTACAGGTTTTTTTTTCTCACTTTGAATGTATCTCCTTTGCAGTCGCTCACCTGGGAATTCGGACAGCGTGGTCCACAGCAGGTCCTTGTAGTCGCTTGATGTGAGGACGTTACACTGCAGACTACAGCCGCCGTCTGTCATATACCCTCTGGACACTAAAAAGGAGACAACACGTCATATTGGCTATGGACACTAGCTGGAGCCAACATGTCATATCGGCTCTGGACACTAGAGGGAGACAACATATAATATCAACTCTGGACATTAGAGGGGAACAACATGTCATATTGATTCTGGACACTAGATGTCAAACAGCAACCATATTCATATAGGCCACTTCAGTTTTAATTGCAGTGGGGATTGTGAAATAACCACAGAAGAAGAACTGCATTATGGTTCTTCTGATTAAGAGCAGTGGTTGGCCGGATACAGGACTGTCTGTATCAGGAGTCCAATCAGCATTTTTGTTCAGATTCAAACAGAACTTTTGATCTACAAAAGGGCTATTGTGATTGCAAAATGACATGTTAGAAACTGCACATAACACAACTCATCTTGGCAAATAATCCCACTAATCTTGCTGGGGCTTCCTCAGCCAATTCAGGAGGGTGCACACTCACACCTGTGTCCTCCAAAGCATGTGCTGTCAGCCGATGTGCAGTTACTGTGACAGAGGATTGTGCAGGAGTCACAATTGAGCTATTAGGGTTGGGGGGAACACTCCTCCCAAGTAACGGCAGCATACGGCTCACAGTGCAGCTACTCACCACTGCACTCAACCCCTAATTGATCTGAGATAAGTGCAGAGGCACTCACAATCGCAATCAATCCTAACTGATCTGTGACCAGTAAATATACTCACCACCGCACTAATCCCCTGACTGATCTGAGGTCAGTACAAACACTCACCACCACACTCATCCCCTGACTGGAGCAGTACTGAGGTCAGGAGAACCAGGCCGAAGTAAGAGAAGGCAAAGGAGAACCTGAGATAGACATTAGCATAGGGGAATCTGAGACAGACATTAGCATCACACACATAACCGTGACAACGGTGCACCATATATTGCTACCAATCTACCTCCTCTATATCTGTGCTTCAGTCTGAGGGAAGCTGTGCAGCTGCTAGTTCCTCTACATCTGTTCTGCAGCTGCTCATCACTCACCAGATGAACCACAGCAGGCATGTGGTCTTCCAATACCCTGAGCAGAAGAGGTCCTGGATCCTCCCACGGTGCTCCTGTCACACACACACACACACACACACATGCATGCACATTCACGCACAAATACACACACACACACGTGCACATTAATGGATGCACAAACAAACACACACACACACACATATATATACATACACAGTTATGAATACACACAGGTATGTAACAAGCAGGTGAACAGGTTGAAAAACATAATTATTTTGTTACATCGGTGTACCCCAAAAACATACATCTCACTTTTGCTTCTGTCTTAGCTGCAGTGAGTGCACACAGTAAAGAGTGTATAAGGCAGAGCCACACAGGTAAGATGGCCACGCCCATACCTGATTAGCGCAGCTGAGTGTGCCGAGTGGCATGGCTGCCTTGTTCTCCGTGGCGATGCGTCTTAGTGTGGTCATCGCTTTCTCCGGGTGCCCAGTCAACACGTCATAGCGAGCACTCTCCGGCAGCCACTGTTACACAACACACAATATACACACACACACACACACGTGTGCTTGTGCACACACACACACACACACACACACACACACACACACACACACACACACACACACACACACACACACACACACACACACACACACACACACACACACACACACACACACACACACACACACACACACACACACACACACCATATAGGTGTTTGAGTGAGCTCTCTAGCTTGCAGCTCCTCCCAGGTGGAACACACTGAGGCAGACATGCCCATATGCTGAGGTGGGTGTGGCCATACTTACAAAGCACAGAAGTGCAAAGATGACAAGGGGCAAGGTGGAGAAGCCAAGCAGCCAGCGCCAACCCAGAGTGGGCATCACCAGGAATGCCAGCAGGACCTCAAACACTGTGCCCAGAGCCCAGAACAACTGCAGGGGGGACGCTACATATAAACACTGTAGGGTAACACTGAATATCAACACCACAGGGTAACACTGTATATCAACATTGTGGGTAGAAAGTGTCTACCCGTCTTCTTGAAGAGATCAGCTGTTTCCGTCCCATCGAGTGTTGAGTATCTCTGGGTTGCTACGTTTACTGCGTTAGTTTTGACTGTTTTTCTGTTAGTTTTCTGTAGTTGCTAACTTTGCGTAGCTTCTTGTTTAATTGCTAGCTATTACTGGGTTAGAATAGCCTTATTATTCGTTAGTTTCGACTGTTTATCTGTAATTGTTCTTTTGATTGTAGTAACCAAGCAAGCAGTTGAGTAAATCCGTGTAATTATCACCCTATTTAACTCAGCTGTTTGACCCCTCATTAGCTTTGTCAAAGCGATGCTTATAGCTGCGTCTACCTGGCAGTGTAATCAGACAAACACTCTTTGTTCACTTTAGTGTGATTCACATGGTGTATCCTTTTCTTAAGGATATGAGGATTAATGCACATCAGGCAGCCAGACAGACAGACACTCAGACAGGCAAAGAGAGAAACACAGACAGGCAAACAGACACCGATAAATACCTCACTCAGCATGATGCAGATGCCCCTGGACTTCATCGGGAGGAATTCAGCATATAGAGTCACTCTGAGAGAGAGAAACAGAGGTTTGTTTTGTGTGTGTGTGTTTGTGTGAGAGAGGGAGGGAGGGAGGGAGAGAGAGATTGTGTATGTACAGGGAGCACCATAATTCATTAGACAGTGACACATTTTTTGTTATTTTAGTTCTGTACTCTAGCACTTCGAGATTGAAAGGATACAATGACAATGAGGTTGAAGCGCAGACTGTCAGATTCAATTTGAAGGTCTTTTCGTCCATATCGGATGAACCGTTTAGAAATTATAGAACCTTTTGTACATAGCCCCCCATTTTCAGGCAGGATAATTCATTGGACAATTTTCCATTTTTTGGCCGTCAAAAATCCCTTCGTTGCTCTAGCAGTATATTTCGGGTCATTGGGCCTCATGCAAGAACATTTTCTTATTTTTATCGTATCTTTCTCATATTTTTTTTCGTCATGTGGCTTCTACGAGTGTTCACGTCAGATTCAGCACACGCTCGTAACTTCAGAAAACTGTCGTAAATGACAACGTAAACATGCTGAATGCCAAGTCTTCTTAAATGAATGCACGTTCATGTGATTTGCATAATTAACGCCCCAAAAATGCTATATAAGGCATCCCGACCCATTTTCATAGGAAAGTAATTCATAACAATGGCACCGAACATAACCAATAAGAAAACTTTACGAGCTCGGAGATTTAAGTACTACTATTGTGGTAGAATCAGATCTCAGACAGGGCCAGGTCGACTGAGCGATCCCAAACCGCACTTAATACTTCCTCAAAAACAGCACAATCTTCACAGAGTGTGAGGTAAATAAGGTTTATTGTATATAACACAAGATTAGATACAAAAACCGGGCTGGTTTGCGCAAAACAGCTGCCTCGTCTCTTGAGGCATCCTTCTATCCCATCCTAAACCCTCTTCATGTGAAGCCGAAAGTCATTAACACACCTACTTGGACTCAGCTCCTCCCCACGACCTCATAGCACGTTCTCTATACCTCAATTGTTTTCCTTCTGCTCTTATCCATTAACATTTTTATGTTTCCACCACATGCTGTCTATTCACCATTGTTTCTTCCCCGGCCCCTATCTATTTATATCTTTATGTTCTCCCCTCTCCTTTCCCCCATTATTCCTCTGCCCTTCACTCTTCAATACAAAGAATAAACAGTCACTTAAGCTGACCCACCTACATACTATACATATAAAATCATGCGTTAATAATGCTATTTGCTAAATGGCTATACCAGTAATTCAATAAGATACACCATTAGATAATGTCTACTCACTAGGATACATCATTAAATAATGTTTGTAAGGACAGAGTAGGGACAGACCACAGACTTGGGTCTATTCTGGTGGCTCCTAAGCTTGTCATGTGTGTGTGCCCCTCAGGCAGATTTTGCCTAGGACTTCACACACAGACCTGTTGTGAGAGTATCATGAATGAACCATTGACCACAACCTTTTAGTGTTTATACTTCCATAATAGCTTGTAAGTGCATCATGAGGGCACCATGAGGACAAACTCCCCTTGTTTTACTCTTCCACCCCTTCCATAATAGCTTGTAAGTGTATCATGAGGGTACCATGAGAGACAGCTCCTTTTTACTTCCACACTATCTCAAAGAAGTAACCGAAAGCACATACTATTTAAGAGCGCCAACAATTAAGGGACCTGTTAAAACCAAGGAGTGTGAAAAAATTACTTGTGCAGTTAACGCAGTATCATCTGTTGCCCGTAGCATCACAGAAATAAAAAAATGGTGCGATATGAAATTGGAGTTTAAAGAAACGTCTCGTGAAAGCAAGACGATCCATGACTGCAACAGGAGGGGTCAGGAGGAAGTCTCTGTTACGCACACCGATGAGCGGAATATGTGCCATAATTGGTGAGGTTGCCTTGTCCGGTGTTTGCAACGGACGTTCCCCTGACAGCGACTTGCATGAAGCTGCTGCATCATGTGAAGATATGGATGGGCCTATGCCTGACCCTAATGGTAAGATCTCAAACTACATCTCTTTTTAAAATGTAGTTTCACATTAACGTCATCAATGGAGTCAAATACGCAACCAGATTTATCTCCAAATCCAAATGTCCAAATGTTGTACATTTTAAGTTGTCTGGAAGGAATTGTCAAACGACCGAGTTACATTTTCTTTTATTTTCATAACAAGATTCTCCACCACAGCTGGGATCATCAGCTGATGCTCCGTCCCACTGTCTCCCACACACACAAGTGGTCTCCGATGCGGTCCTGAACAATCAAGAGGATATGCTGAAATGTATGCAAGTTATGCGCTCCTCATTATCAAAAATAGTCAGTCTGGCAAGCATAGCTGACGTGTTAAATAAACAATAAATACTTTGCCTAAATAACTTTGTTTATTTATTTTTATAACGTAGAGCATACCTCAAAGTGGTGCAATTAGTTGTTGCCTAATTCGTATGCCATCTAGATGGTTTGGTCCTAGTGGGTGGTCCTCTGCAGGTGCTGGAACACCCTAATTTATTGTAATGTTGTGCAAAACAGAACATGCAAAAGTGATTTTACATGCCTTCTCTGGGGTGTAGAGCAGCTTGCCACCAGTTATGTCAAGGCACATCCACCTGGCCTTCAGAACCCCAATTGTGCGCTCCACTACGGAACGGGTGCGTGTATGATGCTCGTTGTAAGCTCGCTCCTGTCTGTTCTGTGGGTTCACTAGAGGTGTCATGAGTCAGGGAGCTAAGGCATAACCTCAATCACCTGGAGAAAATAATGAATTTCAATTCAATGAAAATAGTCAGTTTGCATGGCGAAAAATAACAGTTGATCAGTCACTTACCAATAAGCCACCCATCTCTATGAGCACCTTGTGCAAGACGCGTCCCAATTCCACTGTTTTGCACCACAAGGGAGTCGGCGCTCCCCAGGCCACTGAGCAACGACATTCAGCAGGTTGTATTTAGCATCAAGTAGTATTAGTATTAAGTTGGATGTTAATGGAGGATACTGCTTGGGATTGAGGAAGGGGAATGGGGTCAGGGGACGGCGCTGTAATGCACATGTGTGCAGTCTATTGCTCGATGATGTTTGGTAGTCCAGCGATGGCATGAAAGTCCTCTTGGGTCTGTACTAGTTGGACGGCGGTGTATGGAATTTGATGTACCTGGGTGATAGTCTGATGGGGCTTTGATGACCGGGGGAGCACACGACTCACAGAAGACTGGGATACACCCGATCGGTCCCCTGTCTCCCCTTGGAACGTTCCTGTGGCTAGGAATCCGAGGGTGGTTAGTACTTGGAGATGTGGTGGAATAGGGTTGGATCGGCATGTCTGTCTGCTGAGTTGCGGCTCCAACAACATATACAGGGGAAAATAAGACATCACCCCCTGCTGATTTTGTGAGTTTGCCCTTTACAAAGAAAGGAACGGAACGGGTCTATAAATTTCATGGTAGGTTCATCTTAACAGCGAGAGACAGAATATTTAAAAAAAATCCCAGAAAATCACATTATATGAATTTTAAACATTTATTTGTGTTTTATTGAGGAAAATAAGTATTTCACCCCCTAGCAAAACAGCAAGAATTCTGGCTCCACAGACCCGGTTATGTGACCAGGAGGCACACAGATTAGTCCTCTTACTTAATTAGTACTCCTAATTAAGTACTACCTGTATAAAGACAACTGTCCACAGAATCAATCAATGAATCAGATTCCAACCTCTCTCACAATGGGCAAGACCAAAGAATTGTCTAAGGACATCAGGGACAAAATTGTAAACCTGCACAAGACTGGAATGGCTACAAGACCATTGGCAAGCAGCTTGGTGAGAAGGAGTCAACTGTTGGTGCGATAATTAGAAAATGGAAGAAACACCAATTGACCATCAATCTCCCTCGGTCTGGGGCTCCACGCAGATCTCACCCCGTGGAGTGAACCTGATCATGAGAAAGGTGAGGGAACAACCCAGAACTACACGGCTGGAGCTTGTTGATGATCTCAAGGCAGCTGGGACACAGTCACCAAGATGACCATTGGTAACACACTACGCATAATGGATTGAAATCCTGTAGTGCCGCAAGGTCCCCCTGCTCAAGAAGGCACATGTACAGGCCCGTCTGAAGTTTGCCAATGAGCACCTGGATGATTCAGAGGAGGCTTGGGAGAAAGTGTTGTGGTCAGATGAGACTAAAATCGAGCTCTTTGGCATCAACTCGACTCGCCGTGTTTGGAGGAAGAAAAAAAAGCTGCCTTGGACCCCAAGAACACCATCCCCACCGTCAAGCATGGCGGTGGAAACATTATCTGCTTGGGGCTGTTTCTCTGCTAAGGGCACAGGACGACTTCACCGGATCGAGGGAGGATGAATGGAGCCATGTACCGGGAAATCTTGGGTGAGAACCTCCTTCCCTCAGCCATGACACTGAAAATGGATTTCTAAGGATTTGGAGAGGATCTGCAAAGAGGAGTGGGCCAAAAATCCCTCCTGGGATCTGCGCAAAACTTGGTGACCAACTACAAGAAACGTCTGACTGCTGTGCTTGCCAACAAGGGTTTCTCCACCAAGTACTGAGTCATGTTTTGCTTGGGGGTGAAATACTTATTTTCCTCAATAAAACACAAATAAATGTTTAAAATTCCTATAATGTAATTTTCTGGGATTTTTTTAAATATTCTGTCTCTCACTGTTAAGATGAACCTACCATGAAAATGATAGACCGTTCTTTTCTTTGTAAGGGGCCAAACTCACAAAATCAGCAGGGGGTGAAATACTTATTTTCCCCACTGTATATGTAGAAGCACAGCCTGTGGTAACCGAAAATGCAACACTAGCCATTCGTCTTTAGAGAGCATGCGCTCTAAAGATGCCCGCTCTTCCAAGGGCCTGACGCTCTATGACATCCAAAAGAAGTAGGTAAGCCATGACGTTGCGCATGGTAACACTTCCCATTGGCCTTATATGCAGGGACCAATTAGTGTGGCATTTAAGTCGTTTTGCAGTTTGAGATGTTTATATTGATATTGTAGTATTATACCATAGCCTCAATAGCCACAATTGAAACAAATGATAATGATATAATTATATTAATGAATTATGAATGATATTATCCTACAATTTGAAAAGAAAACAGTCAAATATAGGCCTACAATTGTCAAACAGGATACTCTCAAAATGATTATACATTATGAATTCTATCATTTATCGTGTCATTTATATATTCAAACTCAACAGTTCTTCTAAGTAATGAAATAGACACAATCCATTAGTCAAAAACAAAGTTGTTTTTGCTTTTGGAGAATGGCAGCAAATAGTACGCAG